>JASANB010006110.1:0-227500 GCA_030248155.1 Sabatieria punctata | reverse complement strand
TGTTGTGCGCAAACCGGTTGTGCGCAAGTTGGTGTGCCCGCGATCCATGTGCGCAAATCGGTTGTGCGCAAGTTGGTAGTTCCCGTCGAAGTGCTAGCCCATGTCTGATTGGTTTGGATTGGCTACAGTAGTGGTAGTTTGCTGTGATAATGTCATAGCAGCATACATGTAACAGCTGCGGGCCGACCTGGTGGAGGAGGGTAGGGGATTTCCTCAGGTGGGGGTCGAGGGGGGTTTTCGCCCAGACGGGGGTCCCAATATTTCAAAAAGCTCCAAAACGCCTGGAAATGCGTTTTTAGCACGTTTTTTTTCAGTAAGGACGCTAAAAATCACTATTTTAAGCTGCCGAATAGCGTTTTAGAGCAAAAAACAAGCAGAAAATGACAAAAATGGCTTCCAAAGCCCCCGATTTCTCTTCAATGTCAGCAGTGGAAGCGCCAAATTCGGTTTCCAAAGGCTTTTCAAGCGAATTTGAGGCTAAAAATTAGCGATTTCTGCCCAGTTTGTTAATACTGGAGCCACTACTAGTACTTGTATTTTTCGGTCGAGAGGGGTCCCTTAACCTGTCTCGGGTGGTTGTCCTTTGCAGCTAGGGTTTTAAAATTAGCTTGAAAAGCATTTTGGAAACCGAATTTGGCCTTTCCTCTGCCGATATTTAATAGGAATCGAATCGGTGCTTTTGGAAGCCATTTTTGTCTTTCGTTTTTTGCTTGTTTTAGCTCTAAAACGCTATTTGACAGATTTTAGCTTTGGAGCTTTTTTAAATTTTGGTCCGCCCTCCAGGCGAAATCCCCTCGATCCTCACCACAAGATGGACAACCCACCTCCCCCAGACCGACCCGCACCTGTTGCATGTATGCCTACAAATGCTTGTAGTCAAGATCCGCGGAGTGTTAGAATTGAATCTTCTAGCTCTGCCCACGTGCAGGTTGACTGATTATTAGACTAATGGAGTTAAGCAAGAGCTTACATATTCATGGCCGGCGGCTGAAGGGGGACGGCCAGCTCTCCGTGCGTAGTTGCCTTGATCAGGGTTCGTGCGGGACCTGGAAAGTCAGGGAGTCATGGAAAAGTCAGGGAATTTAAAAAAAGTCAGGGAATCAGGGAAAAGTCAGGGAATTTGGAGTCTGGTCAGGGAAAGATTTGACAGCAGCAGAACCATTTCACCACCAAATGGTCCTGTCGGACTTTACACAACACACTTTTGAAGATCGCTCTTCACGCTTTATATACTACTACTTAAACCGGAAATTTACCCTCTGAATACCGTTTAAATGCATTTTTACAAAGCCTATTTTTCAAAATTTTCTCACATTGGTTGTAGTTTCCTCACTCTGGTTAGTCAGGGAATTTTGACTTTGGTCATGGAAAAGTCAGGGAAAGGTCAGGGAATTTTGCTATACAAAAGCCGCACGAACCCTGTTGATATTGGTGCGAATTTAAATTTTTGCCCTAAATGGTTAGTAAAAAGTTCGAAGTTTTCGGAAAAAATTCAAAAATTTGCGGCAAAAAACGCTATTCTAACAGAAACAGTGTCAAAAATTCGAAAATTTCAACGAAAATTTGCGACAATTTCGAGTTAGGTGCGTATAGTTGCCTAGAGGAAGGGTGCGTAGTGGCCAAAATTGATTTTGGTGGCTCTAGCGGTCTCTAGAAACGGTTTTATTTTCGTCCCCCCTGGGCACCCCCATGCACGCACATGTACGAAGACGAGAGAGAGAGCTGTTTCAGCAAGTGCTGCACCAAGGTAATGCGCAGGGATTTTCCATCATTCCTCTCACAGTGCACAGCAACACAGTCATCCGCCCTGCCAGCACCGCCAATATCACTCTACAGCGCGGCAGCGATGGTATGTCCTTTTTTATACACTTTTGCTCCGATGCCGTATGATTGATTAGGGATAGAACCGGTGTAAAAGTTCCGCTTACCGTATAGCATTTTTCGATCCTTCGCATAACATGATATACAGGGTGTGTCAAAAAAAACAACCCAGCAGAGTTTTTGCTGTAGCAACCGCAAATCTCAACCGATTTGAATGAATCCTGCTTTAAATGAAAGATAAATAAATTCTGGAACGACTGGTGAAGGCCCTATTAAGGTACGATGCTTAGTTCCTGAGATATTTTCCTTCAAACTCAAAACAGAGATTTTGACAGTGAACAAGAGCGATTCCGCTGCACTTCACAACAAAACGGATTCCTACTGCTGAGGGGCAACAAGACTTTTACAAATGAAGTAACCAAGCATGTGTGGCACCAGAAAAACCTCGTTACGTTAGCCCTGAGCAGTAGGAATCGGTTTTATTATGAAGTGCAACAGAATAATAAAAATCGCTCTTGTTCATTGCCAAAATCTGTTTTGACTTTGAGTGCAAATATCTCAGGAACTAAGCATCGTATCTTAATAAAAGCTTCACCAAACTTTCAAGAATTAATTTATCTTTCATATAAAATAGGACTCACTGAAATCGGTTGAGATTTGCGGCTGCTACAGTAAAAAATCTGCTGGGTTGTTTTAATCTCTGTTGTGCACTGCCAAAATCTCTGTTTTGATTTTGAAAGCAATTATCTCAGGAACTAAGCAACGCATCTTAATAAAAGCTACATCAGTCGTTCCAGAATTTATTTATCTTTCATCTAAAGCAGGATTCATTCAAATCGGTTGAGATTTTCGGTTGCTACAGCAAAAAATCTGCTGGGTTGTTTTTTTTTACGCACCCTGTATAATAGCGTCAGCCACTTAGCATCTTTGGTACTGGTACCATTATAAGGTGCTGGTACCATATGGTACCACCATCACAGTCCCCGAACGTGCGAGTACCATATATGGTGCCACGAGCCTAGGTACCGGTACCGTAATTTATGGTGCCAGTGCCATAAACGGCCTTACATTAAGTGCCTGACTGTAATACAGTATAGTGTGCTACAATAAAACTCTTAGTTAAGTTGGAATACGCAGGAGTCGTGAAGATTGTTGTAAATTCTGTTAATGACTAAAAATTCGGCTCTACAGTAGCTTTGAGAGCGAGTTGTAGAAGAGAATACCGTGCTATCTTTGTTGCACAGCCGTAAATATTACAATTTCAGTCAGAAAGTGGTGTAAATGTGAATTCATACTCGTGTAGAAAAAATTGCCAGGCTACTCTTCTGTAGAAAAACTGTCGCTCCGTGTGGATAACAATTTTCGGTTCAACAAACATTTTTTGCGAGGTTTTTCTAAATTTTCTGCCGGCCGAGCGCTCTCCTGCATTGTTATAGTGGTTTCGCGCTAAAACAATATCACTTACACATTGCTGCCATTGAAAATTCGATATATAAAAGGCTTGCGACAAAAAATAGTTCAATTTTTAACTACATTTTTGTAGAGTTTTGTCGCCAGCGGGAAGATCTCTCGACGCGTTTGGGCGCGTTTCATACTTTAAACGAGTGTTTCTACAGAAAAGTCGCCAGTCCATTTTTTCTACGAAAGTATGAATGCATTTTTATGGCAAGTAATTTGTTGAGCATTTTTTTACAATTTCAGACACAAAACCTGAAAAAACAGTACTTTTTAGCTGCTTCTGACTTTAGCGATTTTTGTCAATTTTTAGCCGAAATTTGCGATTTTAGAGCGTTTTTTTAGTGCACAACCCACCCTAGAATTTGGATTCAGAGACCTCCCCAACCCCTTCCCCTTCGGCGGATTAGCTGTTGCATGTATGGGATGCATAAAGTATATGGCACCGGTACCTTCTAAGGCGTTAAGTTGCTGACTGTATAAAGTTGAAGCGCAAAAGCTTGCAGACTCCAGTATAAACGGTGAGGCGGGTCCTCTGGTCAAAGACGAGAGTCATCACAGTGCAGAGATCCACCGACCCCCAATACTGGACCCTCTCAGGGTGCATTCGTCCTCATCCAGTGGAGGTGCGGCGGCCAGTTGCGAGAGTTCGAGCAGCACCTCGAGTGGAGATGAGGCCGACGTCTCCTGCCGCACCACCATGACTTCTACCGGTAGCAGACTGAAGAGTCGCTCTCTGCAGCTCAGCGAGCCGCTCTTCCGCCCCCGACCACAAACGGCGCCTGTCAAGTTGGCGCCCGTTTCCACCGGTGCTGCCTGTCTGGCACAACACAGATCAAAGTCTATGTCTCACAAAGCTAGTCATAGGTATGCAATTCTTTTTTGACTAGAGGTCTTGCTGAAACTTTAATGTTACTCTGAAACATAAAGTAGACGGGTTTATGAGTTTGGAACACGAAGTGGACGGATTTATGAGTTTGAAACATACTGTAGACGGGTTCGTGAGTTTGAGACATAAAATAGACGGGTTCGAGAGTTTGAAACAAAGTAGACGGAGTTGTGAGTTTGAAACATAAGGTAGACAGGTTTATGAGTTTGAAACATAAAGTCGACGGGTTTATAAACACGGAAGTGGACGGATTTATGAGTTTGAAACATAAAGTAGATGGGTTCGTGAGTTTGAGACATAAAGTAGACGGGTTCGTGAGTTTGAGACATAAAATAGACGGGTTTATTAGTTTGAAACATAAAGTGGACGGGTTTATAAGCTTGAAACACAGAGTAGACGGGTTTATGAGTTTAAAACACAAAGTGAACGGGTTCGTGAGTTCGAAACATAAAGTGGACGGGTTAAACGTAAAGCATGAGTTGGACGGGTTGTCGGTTGTTTCAGTCGTAAGCGCCCTTCCGCCGGTTCTTTCCATGGCAAGACGAACAGACGACGGCCGGCCGGTCGCCACCAGCCCAAACAAAGCAGATCAACCGATTACGGTAGCTTGGAATCACTGTGAGCCAATCGCCGCGGCCATTCATCCATTCCCAGTCTAGTCAAAACTAACTGAGATTTATTAATCCAGTTGCTCTTTACAAGGTTCTAACTTTGCTCTCTCTTGCATTTAGTGCACGTGCAGACATTATGACAAGCTGCTCTGGGTTGGCATCTTTTAGAACAGACAGGTAATCTTAAAAGAGAACGCAATACAAGTCAAAGTAATGTTTTATCGAAAATAATCTGTACAAACAGTGACGTTTTCTGTCAAAATCGGGCATTAAGCCCCGTAGTGCGTTTGAGAATACAATGCCCGAGCCCAAGTGCTAGCCCATGTCTGCGCGTGGTTCATCGCTCACTACCATGCATTTAATAACTCACTTATTTTAACTGCTCCAAAGATGGCAAATTCCTTCAACTGTCAGTTTCTAAATATGTTTTGGCCAATTTAACTCACAGATGAGAACTTTATATACGTAGGCTGGAATCACGCAAACTTTTAGATGGCTCGAAACAGTCAAGAACTCCTATACCGGCTATACATATAGAAGCGTATCATAGTAACGATACCATATACATCATTAAAAACCAAATCATTAATCATCATTAAAAACTAAAAAAAAACAAGAAAATTGCAGAACGCATAACTCGTTCATTTTTCACTCTTACAGTACCCGACTCAGTGGCTTATTTTTTGGCCAACGACAATCTAATCGATTGATAGGTCAGCTCAAACTAACCAGTATGATGAGTCTGACTGGAAAGCGAAAAGCTTTTTGGACAAAATATTTCCTGCAGTGAATCAGTTTATTGTATGCATGGTGGTCTTCTCTCCAGTAGTTCTCAGTAGAGATGCGCATGTCCCGGGGCGGCCCGAGTTTCTAGTTTTTTTCTTAAAATGTAGGTTTGTGTAATAAGGAAAAAGCATGAAAAAGAGCCGAAAAAGTGTAAATTTGGTAGTTTGAATACAGCCGATTTGTTTTACCGAAAAATTGCGGGCCGGACCTGGGCTGAGCGCATCCCTAGTTGTAAAGTGTTTATCTGTCGTGTTTATTGAAGCTTGGGGCAATAGTTTAGTACTGGAATATTATGTATGTTGGTAGTTCGAGCTATTCAGTTGAGATCTGGTCCTAATGAAAGCATTACATCAGCCACTTTTTCTGTGCCCTTTTACTTGTACAGGTAATTTCGTCTATTTTATGTACAAATGTACATATATAACATTTTTCTCTACTATACCTGCGTTTATTTTATCTGATGAATCCCGAGTGTATTGCGCATAATGAATAGACTACTTTTTACAGGTATTTTTTATCTAGTGTTCGTTCTTTTTGTTCTACACGGTAACGGTTTCGTAAACACGAAATTCGGTTTGTTTGTTTCTACGTTATTTTCAGTTAAGATTATTTGTCTTTTGTGCGTTTACCAAGTCCGAAACTGTTGATGTGATAATTAAAAGCACAGTGTCTCCTGGAGAGAACTGAAAATTTTCTACCGAATTTGCTCTGTACTGCTGGATACAGCCGATGTTTTCCCCAAAAAAAGCGGGACGCACCCCTAAATGCTAATAAAATAAAGTTCCGTTAATAAACAACATTGTCCTAAAATCTGGATTTTTCGGACTGCCTCCAAAATGGCCTTTCATTGTTTTTCAGAAGACGCTCCTGCTAAAGCGACGTTGGTTTCTCTTACCTAGGGCTACAGCTATTACGTAGTATACACATGCAGAAAAACAATGTGTACTGTACAAAAAATACAAAGTTTGGCCTGATTTTGAATGAGAAATTGGAAAAATCAGATTCCACTGTTTGAAATCTAGGAGTTACTTAGGGTTATGTTTAGGTTGTGTGAGGATATCTATCTACTCACTTTTAGCAAGAATATATAACAGCAAGAATGCTCCACTTGGCTACTCGGCCGGCCGTAGTCAGCTGAGCGACCATGCGCTGCAACATAATCGCGCCTACGCCTACGTGGGCGCGAACGGAACCGCGTTGGCGCGAAAAATGCCCCAGCAGAAAATGAGTTTAGACTTGGCGTAAGTAGATAAAATGTGCGCCAAATTCAAATTGCTCAAGTACTAGCACCCTCCTAATGGTCTCAAATCTTCAGGTGACCTCTGCCATTTGTTGTCTTCCAGATCGTGCTGCAACCACTTCGACAATCCAGTCCGCCACTCACGATTTGCATGCCACCGATCATCGCCGAAGTACTATGCAGAGACTATCTCTGCTTGTAGCATACTAGCACCGTGCTGCAAACAAACACACTCACGTGCCGACAAGAACCACTTCGCGCCACCGTGTCACTGGCGACGCTGGTGAGATTCGAACTCACGCAGGCAAAGCCCAATGGATTAGCAATCGTAATCCAGTGAGAAGTAGCATAGTGGCAAAATTGAAAGAAATTTTTGAAATAACTGCATGAGATTTAGTGAGAAGTACAATCGTGATTAAATTTAAACAAAAATTTTTCAACAACAGTATGTAATCCAGTGAGAAGTGCCCTACCATCATGACAAAATTTAGACAAGATACAATACGTTGTTAAGTCAACCCATCATGCAAATGCATACAATTTGAGTGAGGGGAACCAAGAAAGAAGTTTGTTATTGTTAGTACAGGTGCTGTTATGTTCTCGTATTTTGAAGTTAGCTAGCGGTTTCCCTAAACTGTCTCACTCATGGGGTATGGTGTCGCATGTAAAGGCAGGCATATCTCTGCAAAGTATTCCCCATCGCAATAGGGAATACATGAATAACGTGGGTTTGTTTGTTGATGTCAGTATCCAAAATGTAAAGATTAGGATATCAACTTTAGCTCCAAACCCCAACTAGCCAGGAAACCCATCCCGCGCAAAGACAATCGCCACGGCACTGCTGAATGCGTCTGAGTCGTGTGCATCTTGTCTTGCGCTTATGGCTTACTAAACGCCAGTTGTTTTCTGTTCTATGAATCGATTCTAGATCAAAATGCCCCCGCTATGGAATAAGGGTCCCGACCACCCAGACGGCCAAATCTGAGCCTAAGCCTAAGGCTCATGCCGCGGTTGCATTTCGTTTATGCATGTGTCGTATAATAGAATAAACAAATTTAAATTTTAGATGTTGCACAGGTACCTATTGCACTCACTATATTAGTACTGCGTCACAAATTTTTCCGTTTTTTTATTATTTTGCACTGAAAGAAAAAGCATTTAATAGGTAAATAGTATAATACCACAACATTATCTTAAAGAAATCAAAAGAATACTATATGTCAATCTTCAGTACGGCCGAATAAAATGTCCACCCCCCGTTTTTGAACTTTACTCAAACAATTTGTTCTCAGTCATTAGTTCATTTGACTCAAATTTTCAGGATTAATTACGAATGTAACTGGGTAGATACTGTGTAAGTTTGGTGAGCAAATTCCAACCCGTTCTGGTTTTATGATGCAAAAACTAAGAATTAAGATGGTCCACAGACTCTTCTAATTATTAGCTAATTCAAAGAATATGGGTCCGAAATTTAGAGGAATGATTGATGTTGCCATTGGGCATAACATACTGAGTGGGTAGTACTGTAGCTCAAAGGGCTCTAAAATTGGAGAATTTCAAAAACATGACAAAATGTCACTTTTCATCATAAAACTTGTGAAATGATGATTCTGATGATTTTCGATTTTTCAAAAACACTGTGGGGAATGTTTCTATCATGTGCAATAGAGTTCAAATATCATGTCCCCTCAGTTGTCGAACATGTCAAACTACTATGTACAATCTCTGTTGATTAACAACTTATTCATTGACTTCATTGTAGAAACTGACGATTTGTGAACTAGACAAGACAAGACAAGACAAAGTTTATGACCGGAATAACACTAACACAAAGCCGTCGGAGCGACAGGCCATGAGTCGCCATATTTGACATATTACATAGCCTAACTAAATAACAAATGCTGCGGCAAATTTTGCGTTTTTACCAACCCCGTAAATTTGTCCAAAGACTTAGCATTCACAACTTCATTTGGCAGTTGATTCCAAAAGTTTACCACCTGTTGGAGGGGCAATTGTCGTGCCGTTTAACCCCAGAAACTTTCCGATTCTTTCAAAAACCGGTCATTTGTAAAAGGTTAGATGACATATACGCTATTTTTCTAATAAAACCAAAGAAAACGCGGTAAAAAATTATTCGTTATTTTGTCAGAATAATAGAGAATAATAATCCTTAAAAACACAATTATATTGAACTACATAGAACCGTATACTGAAATCGCAAGAAAATACACAAAAATGCTCTATAGTTTAACATTTTTTTGAAATTCGGGCCGACCAGCCCAAAAACCGAATCCGGGCGGGCCCTGCCCATGCTCATGCTATCCCTGCAGCACAGACAAGTCGATGGGCAGCTGAGTGCACTTGAACATTTTCAACATTCCCATTCTGACCTCTTTGTGACGTTTGCAGTAAACGAACAGGTTGAAGAGAGGGTTGAGAGAGACGAAGAAGCCAACGATCGGTCCCGGTCTGAACTCGGTTGCGTGCAGACTGAGCGCTCGCAACATCATCAACACCGCCATCGGCCCAACCAGGAGGGCAAAGGTCACTCCGACTGTAATGCCTGCACTGATGGTCATTTTCCGTTGCATTTCTATTTTCCGTTTCTGTTTAGCAGACGTGCCCCCTACTTTCCTGGTGCGGTCCTGCGCGTGTACAATCAACACTACCACATAGACCAGCCAACTAATAACCAACAGCCCCAGCCACTGTCCCACATGGTAGGCGAGAAATTTCGGCTGCAGACCTTGCATTATGAGGCAAGGAATATCGGTAATAAGTGTACCATCGCCCCAGTTCAGGTAGATCTGGGCTGCAGTGTAGATGGTGCAGACAGCGGCCACTGCGACCACCAATCTGTTGGCGTATTTGACGCTCAACTTGAAGTAATAGAACGGAGTGGCAACGGCGATCAGACGTTCCAGACTTTGCACCAACATCATCAGGCCTTGTGCAGTGGTGCCACAGACCACCAAAGCTACATAGGGAGCGGTGAGACAGGCCTGGCGAGGGAACGCGTACCCAGCTAAGCCGGTGATGAACCTGTACAAGTGACTGGCACCCTGCAGCAGCCAGCCGAAGCCGTAGCAGAGGTCGGCGCCGGCCAGGCCAGCGATTATGATGAACTCCTTTCTGCGGCGAAGACTCTTGTGCCAGAGGACTGTAGAAAGCAGTAGAGCGTTAACTACCGACAACAGACTGCCTTGGCCAAGGTGTACACCGGCGAAGACTGTGTTGGACACACTCCACCAGTGGCGCCAGTAGATGACTGTATGGTTAGTAGAGACGTTCATGTTGTTTGAGTGAGAGTCCGGCTCTTTGGTATCTGGGGGACTAATTATTTTCTGTCAGATGACTTAATCAAACACCTGCTTGTTGGTTTGACTGTGGGGATAATTAAAAGCCGCCCTAAGTACTAAGCATACATGTACTTGGGGGGGTTTGGGGGGTTACCCCCCCCCTGCTGGAAAGGCCAAACCCCCCCTCACCCCCCCACCCCCCCCCCCCGAGACAGGTTAAGGGACCCCTCCCCCTGACCAAAAAATACAAGTACTAGTAGTGGCTCCAGTATTAACAAACTGTGTCAGAAATCACTAATTTTTAGCCTAAAATTCACTTGAAAAGCCTTTGGAAACCGAATTTGGCGTTTCCACTGCTGATATTTAAGAAAAATCGGTGTTTTTGTAAGCTCTTTTTGTCATTTTTTGCTTGTTTTTAGCTTTAAAACGCTATTTGGCAGCTTAAAATAGCGATTTTTAGCGTCCTTACTGAGAAAAACGTGCTAAAAACGCATTTCTAGGCGTTTTGGAGCTTTTTGAAATTTGGGACCCCCCACCTGGGCGAAACCCCCCCTCGACCCCCCACCTGAGGAAAAACCCCCCCCCCCCTACCCCCCTCCCCCCAGGTCGGCCCGGAGCTGTTACATGTATGGTACTAAGTACAGTAGGATTGCTGTTGTTTGTGTGTAGACACATTTACCATACACAAAATACAGATTGTTTTTGGAGTGTGTATAAACTACGACCTTAAAAATTCTGATACACAAACGGGACTCAAAAAGTGAAAAAGTCGATAAAATATGGAGCAGAATCCTAAAATTTCGACATTTTTGTTGCTCTAATAAGCAGTAAATATAATCTTAAACCCTTTAAATGCCCTACGTAAGTAACTCTATTTCAAAGTTGTCTAAGGTTTAAGCAGCAGACAATTAGATTTTCGACTAAAAATCTATCAATCGATTGGATTTTTCAGTACAATACACTTACACAAAAATACGCATTGTTTGGTTGAATGTGTATACACAAATTACCATGCAAGTTTGACAGTAAATGTGATACACATACGTACACGTTCTGAAAATCCAATACCAAACAACAGTAAGTAGGACTGACCGACCAATTTTACCTCAGAGCTGGTACGTGCAAGACAAGAAGTGAACTTTGCAAGAATCAAATTTCCGACACCCTTAATCAAAGGCTAATCGGCTAAGCGCTGGAGCACCTTCATAATTGAGACTATGAAACGCGCTCCCTGCCATTGTATAGCGTAGGTGTACCTACGATTTCATATGCATAATGTGCTGAATTGGCTATTTTGCTTCAAAACAAATTTGCAACCTTTCGTTCTGACACAGTCCAGTAGGTACACTTTTCATTAAAAACAAAGTGAATTAGCACAAAATTCAGGGAACAGAACAGGTCAGAAGGAGGCGAAACTGTAGAGAAACGGGTTGACCAGAGAATTGACCAGCATCAAGTTCTGTACCCAGTTCAGGTCGTCCGATACGCGTCTGGCCACCTCCCAATTGATTAGCACACACCAACTGAGCAGGTTGTAGGGCAGCCAAAATATCAAGTAGCACAGGACCACAGCCGCGGCAATGCGAAACATCTTTGAGCGCATCTGAAGTCGCCAGGCCGGGACTAAAGGTGGTTGTGGTGATCTTCTGTTGGCGATTCTCTGAGAGCGAGACCGGTTCATCTTGCGTCTGAGAGAGGAGTGGAGCGAGTTGATAGTTTCTATGCGAGTTCGCAAGTAGCGAACCGAAGGGTGCCGCGCCGTTGCATAGCTGCTGCTGCGAACTCTAACGGTTCGTTGGGTTGGCAGCACGTCGTTGCTTCCGATACTAGAAAATTCAACTGCTACAGTAGTGCTTGAATTTTGTTCTCAAATTATGTTCTACCTATCCATGGAAAGAAATGATATTTTTTGAGAACTAAACAGAAACAGTATCAGCCGTGATCCAACGGTGCTATGTATAAGCAGGGTGTACACGCAAGCTTTACACATTTGGTCATTTGCGCATGCGACCATGTGAAGGGAGTTCAACTAAATTTCACGCTAATAGTGCCAGGAGTAATTTAGGTGCCTGCCTTTTTTCAGCATTGACCGTTCCTTAAAGGGTCTGTTTCACTTTGCTAAACATACAGTATTCTGTGCGATTTCCCTGATTTTCAAGCGTTATCGTGGCTTGACTGGATTGGTAGCAGAAGCTAGCTCAGCAGGGATGGATATTTTTCCGAAAAAACCTCGGCCTGTTTTCCTCAGTTTTTTCCGTTTTTTTCCAAAATCGCGGTAAAAACTCGTGCTCGGTTCTGAAAATCCTAGCATGGTTTTATGATTCCTAACGCTCTCTAACGCTTTTCTGAGTCTCTTCAGAACAGAAATATTCGTCTTAGACAGATATAAATCACGAAATAGGCATGAAACAGTTCCTGACAGGCTCCAACCATAAACGCGATATGCAAATTTTTACTGCGGTTTGTCTTTTTGGTTTAGATTGCTAAATTTGGTATTTTCTGTTGTTTTTCTAACAGTTTTGAGTCAGTCAAACTTATTATTCATTTCAAAAGTCCATTTTTTAACTGAAAAATTGCATAAAGTAGCTATTTTTTGCTTGAGTTTTTTTTCTGCGATTTATGTTTTTTCCGACCGACCATTAGGAAAAACACAGAAAACCACCGGAAAAAAACACACGTCACATCCCTGTAGCTCAGCAAAAACGATGAAGAAATAGGCGGACGGGAAGTGATTCAAAGTGAGGTGAATTTAGTTCTGCACGCAATAGGCGGTCGCCAAGGAAGCCGACTCTGTGTCTCACAGCCCAGACTGCTGTTTCACATGGTACAGTTTGTCGAAGCCTGAAAGCTGCTACTTCGCCATCATATCGACTAAGGCCGTTGCAAGCGCTGAACAAAGACGACCCCCTTTCCTCTCAATGAATTGGTGAGTTGTGTTTGGAACCGAAAGATCACAACGATCGATTTTCAGATCGAATCGTCTGGTCTGATGATGAGGGGCTCTGTTCAAACGGACTGAAGATCACCGATTTCATTTACGTGTTGTTGGATAATAAACGCCATAATGAAATGAATGAATAATAAATGTCTTTTAATGGACAATGCCCAAAATTGGCAGGCATGTGCGCTTGTGTGTGAAACTTGATTGAACATAGTGATCAAACGTAGGGTGGTACACCATGCTTATAGTAAAATTATGGAAGCAAGATAGAGCCTTTTTTGCCCGAGCTTACTAACCGATGCAGAGCATATATTTCATTCGCATCATACCTGTCAGAATCTCTGGCTGACAGCGGTTCCAGTTCCAGAGCTACCGATCGCGACACGAGACTGGAGTAGGGGGTGTTGGTCTGTGTGACGGGGGTCAACGCATAGGAGGCTAGCTTGGTCACAATAAACAGATAGCAACTGATTATTATGAGAAAGGGAAGCCAGAAAACCGTAGCCAAATGATAGGCCTGGTACACAGTGGATGAAACCCATAGACTACCAGTGTCCTCTCCGTTGGCGGTCATAATGTTCCAGACAGTGGTGCACTGCTCCCATCCAGGCAGCAGCTCAATGGTGGACCAGAAGTAAAGCTGAGGCAGACTGGTCAAAACGGCAGCTATCCAGGCCACAGTCAGCAGCCGTTTCACCTGCATCACGCAGTTTTCGGAGGCCGACGCCACTGAGCTGGCCTGAAATCCGAGACTGATTCTGAGAAACTACAGTATAGATCAAAGAAAGTGCCCACCCCTTCTTCGAAAATCTTCAGAATCGTCATTTTACTGGTTTTAAAATAACAAGTCGGATTTAGCCATCTTTTTTAAATTCACCCATTTTGGTTCCCTTTGAGCTAGAGGACTGCCCAGTCCGTATGTTATGTCCATTATTGGCAATACCAATCATTGCTGAAAGTTTCAGACATCACTGCTCTTTGAATTACCGTAAAATTAGAATTTCCGAGGACAACCCTGATTCTTAGTTTTCGGTTCATAAAACCAGCACGAGTAAGGATTTTGGCACTAAACTTACATTACTTGTGCCTAGCTGTCTTGTTAATTTTTGCTGAAAATTTGAGCAAAATCGATAAAGAACAAACCATACATGGGCCGGGGAGTAAGGGGGTTTACCCCGCCCCTCGCCAGCCCTCAACCCTTCCTCGTGCGCCCCCCTCCCGAAGGGAGAAAATTTTCGCTTATTTAAGGCAAAATAGGCGTTTTTTGGTTGGACTTTTTTCGGCTCCCCCCTGAGGTCTCCAGACCCTCTCCGGATTTTTCCGGTCCAAGTATGCCAAAACCATTTGAATACGATGTATAGTTCGAATAAGGGGGTGGACACCTTTTTGATTGATCCATACTACGTACAATCCAGGAAATGATAGCCAACGTTTCTGTGTACCAAGTTTCTGGGGTTTCAGAAATCCGGCAAGAAACTCAGAAACTCGGCAAGCAACTTGCCAATCGGTCGGCCAGATGCTGGATTTCTGTGTCCGTTTATGTAACCACAGCAGCAGGTGCCAATAGGAATAATTACGCAATCACGCCCCTGCTTTTTACTTTTGACATAAAGCAAGAATCTGCTACAGAAATTGCAAAGACTGAGGTCAGGAACTAGCCCACAAAAACAGAACCCTTTAGTTGTTTTAGAAACTTTGGCTATCATTTGCTGGCTTGTACTGTATGTTTGCATACCGCATTGCTGGTGCAGAGCTTGGCCACAATTCGAACGCGATCGACGGCGATACAGATGACGATGTTTGAGGAGATCTGAAAGTTGACCAGCCAGACGAAGTGGGCTGTCTTGCAGAAGAAGTTGCCGAACGACCAGCGGTAGGTTATTAGCCAAGCCGCCTTCCCCGGACAATACAGCAGCAGCACCATCAGGTTGGCAACGATCAGGTGCAGTTGCAGCAGGCGAAACGATGTTTTCAGGTTGTTCTGAAGAATTTCATACAATTCTTGCTCAACAGTTGATGGAAACATGCAGAGAAATCGTAGGTACAGTAGAAACCACGGAAAGCATACGGTTTTCCGTTAGACACGGAAAATAGTTTGTGGGCTGGCTGTGTAGAAGGATAGGCCGTTCCGTGACCTAATTGCTGCTGGCCGCCGAAATGCTGACTAAGGCGGTCAATTTGCGTGACCTGCATAAGGCTTATCGCTGTTTGGTTTGTGTGTCCGTGGTTGTTGGAAACTCGTATGCGTTCCGTGTTGTACCGTATCTCGATTAGGCTAGCTAGTAGCAGTCGAACCGGGCATCAATTAAAAGTCTACGGTATCTACGAAAACAAAGCCCACCCACCTTTCTAGCGGTGGCATTGGTCTCTAGATATTGTCTGGAGACCCTGACGAAGGCCAGACTGTTGACCACAGCTCCTATGGGAAAGATTAGGAGCAGTATTCCAATCTCCAAGTAGTCGACCAGCAACGGACTGGGCGGTCGTGCCATGGCAGGGTCGGGCGTGATGGTGTGATTATCGGAGAGGTTTAGCATATCGGCCAAGTTGATTGTGTGATTCGAATTAAACAGGGCAGACATCTTGTTGGTACTGAAAGCTCGGCTCTGGTTAACAATTAAGCAGAAGCAGGAAGCCTGCGATTGAGCTAATTAATCGAACCGACCTGTGTGGGGCCTCTGACCAGCGTCATAATCCCCACTGACTCATCAAGCTGCTTGCGACGGCCCGGTGGTTGACTGGAAAATATTTTCCTTAAGACGTGCATTAGTCAGAATTTGTTTTGATGAACACGGAAATGAAGCGTCACATACAATGTAGGAACTACTGTTGATTGGGTATACCGAACCCATACCGAAAAATGGGTATTTTGGGAATACCTACCCAATAAATACCTACCGATTCCAGGTATTACCGGGTATACCGATTATTTTGGCAATACCCAGGTATCTAGGAATCGGTTTTTTTGTCCAGCTTAGTGCATTTTTTATCGAAAATTCCCTATGATCATGTTGTGTTCTTTGTAATTTAGCATTTTTAGGGCATGGAGAAACACATTCTATTACGACATCCCTCCAAAACATCGAATTTGAAGGATTTTTTAGTTATCTGACCGAGCTCCCTGTCCCACAAACTTTGTCATTAGAAAGTGTTGGGCTAGTTTTGGCTTAATTTCACCCTGTTCCTTAATAATCAAGTCTCTGTGTACTTGATGTACAGTACATTCACAATCAACAAAATAGCCTCGTATTTTTTCACTGCTCGTTAGATCTCTATACTGTACACTAGCAGGCCTTAAAACTACAGTACAATAGAAACATTTCTCTTAGCCAAAAATTATTTGTAGAAACAATTTTCACTCCAGTAAAACCTAAAATAATTTCAAAAATTCCTGAAATTGTAAATCCCATTGCTTTTGATGGATTTTCCAGCCTCTTACCTTGGAAATAACTAAATCCATGGCCTCGTAAATGGGAAATTCAGTGTTTTGACTTTGTAAAACATTTTCAGCAAATACCGAATAAATACCGGTATACCGGTACCCGTACCGAACCGTTTCCTGGGTAAGCCGAAAAATACCTACCCATACCGAACCGATTCCTGAAAATCCCATACCCAAACAACAGTAGTAGGAAGGCGATCTAAACTTCTACCATTTGGCTGGCACGGGCACTTTCAAAACTGCTGCCGAGAACTCAATTTAGACCTACTGAAATTTAGATACTGAAATCGACTATGTGATGTCGATTTTAGCCCCTGGAATGCCTTTTCTAAGCGTTTTTAAAAGGTAATTTATTAAAATTTCATCTCCTAGGTTGGGTTGCTGCTCAACCAGGTACCTCCAAACTGTTACATGGAACGCCAACGCCACTGTCTTTTTGCAGCAAAAATTCGCCCTAATTTTTAAAAAATTGGACAAATAATTGAAAAAAACCAGCATAATTGAAATTTTAGGCGGTTCAATAGTATAATTGAAAATATAATGGTAATTGAAAATAATACAAACCCTTCAATTAATTTAATTGAAATTAAAAACCGAGTTCATAATTTAATTTGAATTCGAATTCCATAATTTTACATCACTACGATTTGGAAAGTTCCAGCAATTGTAGACGTACATTTAAACCGGCGTTTAAAGTGAAAAACGGTACTACTAACGCCAAGTACAGTCGAACCTCGTAACTGGAACAGAAATGCTCGGAGTACCCATTTTCCTACACTTTTGCACATTGAAAAATCTCGTAAATCGAACAATGAACACGTTTTCTGGGTCCAGCCAGCAAAGCGTTTTCCATAGAAATTTCCCTCATAAATGGAACATGGTTCTGCAATTGCACCAAGTATTACACCTGGGGCCAATTTCTCACCTCACTTGTAATGTAATTGACTTGTACTTGACAAAACAAGCATAAACTTGATAATTTTTATCAATTTTCGTTTCCTCACCTCTGAAAATTGTCAAGTCAAGTACAAGTCAATTCCAAGTCAAGTGGCCAATTTACAAGTGAATGTCAAGTGTTCAATTTCTCACCTATCAAATTTATCTACTTGACTTGTAAAGTTTTATCAGTCTCTTTCGACCGATAAATGGTTGTCAAGTGAGATCGAAACACAAAACTAACGGATAAAAAGCAAACAAAATGCATCGAAATGAAAAGTAAACGCGCCGATAACTCGTAGCGACGGAAAACAATCGTATTTAACGCAGTTAGTAGCCAGAAAATAGGTCCGGAGCAGTGTGGTGCATTTTGAAAATTAGAAACTAGGTAAAGTAATACTAGGTAAAGTTGTCACCTAAAAAACTAGGTAAAGTAATACTAGGTAAAGTTCTCAGCTAAGAAACTAGGTAAAGTAATACTAGGTAAAGCCCAGAAAAACTAGGTAATACTAGGTTAATCTAAAACGCTCGAAATCAAGTCAAAATATTATTTTTGGTTCAATAGAACAATGATGAACTTAGTGGAGTTAAAATTTACGAAATTTGACACATTTCAAGTAAATATTTGTATTTTATTGATCAAATAAGTCAGAAATTCATTCTCTGGTCCACTGTAATTGTGGGAAAGCCGGAAATGTGAAGGTTTGCTGACTGAAAAAGCAACGTAAAACTGAAAATATCAAACTAGGTAAACTTGTTCTACCTAGAAGTACCTAGTTATGTGGATTTAAAACTAGGTAAAGTAAAACTAGGTAAAATAGAGTAACCAGCAGCTAGGTAAAGTAAATCTAGGTACTTTTCCCGCATATTAACTAGGTAATACTAGGTATACCTAGTTACCTAGTTACCTAGATAAAAAGTGCACCACACTGGTCCGGAGGGGTCGGGTTGAAAAATTTGGAAGGATGAACCAATTTTTTTGGGTTAGTCAGAGTCAACATCAACTTTTTGGAGTCTGGGCGGGTCTATCCAGTAGTACCAGAAAGAAAAGGCTGTTTAAGGCACGCACATGTGCATAGGTAAGTTTGGTGGGTATGGGGCCCGCCACGGGTTAAGATGGATAAATGACCCAGAACCGCAAAGCCGGTAGGCTAGCCGCGATCTCAAAGTCTACTGAAGTCAAAGGCAAACAAATCTCGAGGACGAATACGAGCGGTAAACTGTTCAACATAGTGTCGATCATGCCGATTTTTAAATGTTTCCTTATAATAGAGTAAACTTAGCAATTCTACTTGTTGTATCCCACCCAGTCAACCCTCCGTAAGCTTCGTCCTTATTGTTTTCCGTGAGTAGTCAGACGGAATCAGCTGTAAAATGGCCGTTCAGCCGCCGAAGGCATTGTCAAGTAAATGTCAAGTAGACGCTTGTGAGGTGAGAAATTGACTTTTACTTGACTTGTAATTGACTTGTACTTGTACTTGACTTGTACTTGACATTTTACTTGTAAGGTGAGAAATTGGCCCCTGCTTTAGGACTTTTTTTATGTTCTAAAAGCAAAATTCGGAGTTCACAAGCTGTTTTGTCGCATTTTTTATCTAGATAAATGCTTATAGGTCTCTGTACTCACTATCCCATACTTGCTCTAAGCTTCACAGTCTTTGTTAGCTGAATTCAAACTTAGCAGTCAGAAATTATATAGTTTCAGCCCAGGGCTGTTTGTTTTCCGGAAAAAAACTCAAGCCGGTTTTTTTCCGTTTTTTTCCTGTTTTTTTTCCGGTTTTTTTCCAAAAGCTATTTTCCGAGATGACAGAAAAAAATTTTTAACAATCGCTTTTATTGCAGAATTCAACTGACTGACTGACTTTACTCCCATTTAGCTCTACACCAGCAAACACCAGCACACGAGCAGGAAAATATAAGCCTCCGTAAAACAGGCGGTCGAAGAACATTACATACAATACAATTACATACAATTACTTGGCCTTACAATAGCACAACCGGAGAAGAATTTTGGCAAACAAAATGATGAAATTCGTTCGATCTTAAATATTTACGAAATGAACAGAAGGTAGAATGAACAGCAGCAGTGGGGAGAGCATTCCATAGAACAGTGGTCACATACAAAAAGGTGGAGCCTGTGGTGACAGTACGTGCTGTCAACGACACCTGGCAATGATGTCTAGTCCTAGCAGAAACCCGACCTACAGGTGGAGACAACCAGCCAACAGGCAGGAATCGCATTTGGTTGTAGCATCGGTAGTAGGGATGCAAATGGTATAAAAAATACCAAATACCAAATACCAAATACTAGATGGTATTTTCTATACCAAATAATACCAAATAATACCAAATAATTCCAAATAGTTGATAAACAGGTCGCTAGCTGTTTGGAATGAGCGCAAAGTAATACTTTTTGTTTTTTCTGCAAAAATATATAAGTTTTGCCTCAGTGGAAGAGTTTTTGTTGCATCTAAAAGAAATCTAGTCATACCGAGAAAGAAAACGAGCAGAATTTGATGGTTTTTCACTTACTCGGGAAATGGGCAAGCACGTTGTGACGTTTGCGGTCTAGGCTCGGTCTCGATAAAGGGCCCGTCCATAAACGACGTCGTACCAAAATCCCGATTTTTCGGACCCCCCTCCCCTTCCCCCAAAATCGCCTAGCGTCGTTTCATGGGGGCCCCCTCCCACTTTTTGAGAATTTTCCATGACTGGTTGTTTGTTATAAGCTAAACTGGTCAGAATTCATTATTGTTTTCTTGCTCAGAAACGGTAAAGAGACGTCTTGTTCTGCGTATCTGCATTGTTAAACTTTTAGTAAATTAGAAATAAAGAGAAAACTCTGAACAGAAGAGCTCTGACATGGTATACAGTCGCAAAATATGCAGAATTTATCGCTTAAAAGCTAACTGTTTAGTTATTTAAACTATTTGGTATTATTTGGTATAAAAAATACCAAATACCAAATAATACCAAATACCTAGAAAATACCAAATAATACCGAATAATACCAAATAATACCGGATACCATTTGCATCCCTATAATCGGTAGTACAATTCCAAACGCCGGATTACCGCGTACTTCCAGACTGGTAGCCAATCATGGCCAGTTTTGGTTCGGACTTGGTCCAGCAGATCAGGGTACGAGAGTTGGTAGTTGTTGCAGTACGACTGACAGAAAAACCGTTGCACTCTCTCTACTTTCGTTTGAGTGGCCCTATTTCTAGGATACCAGGCCTCTATTCCGTACAACAATTGAGGCAGCACACAAGAACGGTACACCCTATCAAGCACATAACTGGGCGTTCCACTGCTGAATTGGCGGCACAAGGCTCCGATAGCCTGTTTGGCCCGTTGCGCCGCGAATTTTGCATGTGGAACAAAGCTAAGTTTGTAGTCTATCAGTACTCCTAGATACTTGGCCTCTGTACACACAGGTATCGAAGCACCATTAACAGACAGATCTCCAGACAAGCGCTGCATAGTGGGATGGTAGCTGAAGGTAACTAACTTGCACTTGCTGGGATTGAGAGCCAGACCCAGACTGCCAATGATGGCAGCCATTCTGTCCACGTCAGATAGAAAGTTGAGTTCCTGCTGCAGACAGCTAACTGGCTTGACAAGCGCCAGGTCATCCGCGAACATCAACAGCGTGCAGTGATCAGAGTAATTGATGGAAGACAACTCGTTCAGGTAAGCCGCAAATAGGAGTGGGCTGAGAGATGCACCCTGCGGCACCCCTGATGTTGCAGCAATTTCCTCTGAGAAGTGACCATCAACACGCACTCGGAATTTGCGGTTATCAAGATAGGAGGCCAGCCAACGCAGCAAGGCATTCGGGACAGAAAATCTCTGCTGAAGTTTGGCTAACAGTTGATCATGTGGGCACACGTCAAACGCCTTGCTGAGGTCAAAAAAGACAGCTGCAACCTTCTTCCATTTGTCCACACCAGACGCGACAGTGTGCACCAAATTAATGATGCAGTCTGATGTAGATCGAGTGGGGCGAAACCCATACTGGGCATCAGCAAGTTCTAGAAACGGTTCTAGAAGTCTCTTTACATGACGTTCCATAATTTTTGAAATTATGGACAACAGAGAAATGGGGCGGAAGTGAGCAGGTTGCTTCGGAGGGTGCACTTTTGGAATAGCAACAATGGTAGCAGTACGCCACAGCTCTGGAACCCGTCCTTCGGCTAGCGACCGGTTGAATAGGATTGCCAAAAGAGCAGCAATCACACTAGCAACGTTTTTGAGAAAGGCCGCAGGAACATTGTCTGGCCCAGTGGATTTAGCTGGAGATAAGCTAAGCAACTCACGCTCGATAAACTCGAAGCTGCAGTGAAAGTCAGGGTGCAAGGGTTCTGTTTCAAATACAGGCAAGGTTGTGGCAGAGGTAAACACGGATTGAAACTGCTGAGCAAGAAGATTTGCCTTTTCAACTTGGTTCAATTCAACGAAATAGCATGAGTCTTATTACAAAATGCAATAATGTCATGTTTTAGAGTAGCAATTTGATTTTAAAACACCAAAAATACAATAATAAAGTTGCCTGAAAATGGTACCAATATTTTTTTGCGAAAAACAGCTAAGTTGTGCCATGGAAATGCTTGTAAGGCTTCTATTAACGTAAATTCACAGCATTGGAAGCGAATTTAACCAGTTATTATGCCTATTTCCTTTAACAACTTACTTGAGTTATTTTCCGCGTTTAGTTTTTTCCGAGCCCCTAGGAAAAAAACCGGTTTTTTTTCAAAAAAAAACGAAAAAAACCGATCCAACAGCCCTGTTTCAGTCGTTGCACATGTTCCGGACATAGTCGATCTGTTTTATACGCTTTTTAAAAATGTACCTCAACAAACGGAACAACTCTCTGAGTAGAACATAAATGATCGCACGGTCCGAAGTTCCATTACGAGGTTTGACTGTACATTCCTGCTAGAAAATAAACAAAACAAATTCAGAAGAAACTTCACTTTCTCGTGATTGGCAGTTTGTTTTTGCATCTATCGCAAAAATCAACACCAACAAAAGGCGCAGAATGAAAATACGTAGCGACTAATGCCAATCAGGCAAATAAACTGGCTAATGGAGTAGGTGGGAGGCAGCGCCAAAGCGCAGCAGAGGTGAAAGGCAAATGGTGCTTGTTGACCGTGTTTCCACGCTCGATTGCGCTATTATTTATGGGAGAATTAATTAACCAGAAGTAAAGGCCGTACCAACACTAGAAGCCGAACGCCGGCAGTCAAATAGACAGATCTTTTCCGCCACTCCGACCGATCGTTTTCGACAAAGAAACAACTTCTCTTTCACCTAGTAGATTTAGAAAAGAACTAACTAAAAGCCCAAAGTCTATATAGAACTGTTAGGGCGCCAGTAAGGCCAGCAATTGTAATTGAATTACGATCGGAGGTTAAAGTCGATAGACGCTTTAGAGAAATGTCAACGCAGATTTACAAGCCCGAATACTAACTGCGCTCAACTCTAGTCTAGTAGCAGCAATGTCTGGACTCTCAGACGGCCGGCAGAAACAGTTCATCAAACTAAATGGGTTAGCCTTTCGGGTCTATTCATGAGGGATCGGTATCGCCACTGCGAGCTATTTATCTCTCAAGTTAGAAGCTGGAAGGATGGATAATGAAGAAAATTGTAATCCGAACGGATTTCCAGCCATTAGTTTCGTTTCCCCCAGCTGTTTTTTTTATCGATTTTGCTACGACGTTATTATTTCTGAAAGTAACGAACTTCGAAGTTGCTAAACCCGACGAAATAACATGCAGAGAAAAGCAATACGTATAGTAAGACCGACAGAATTCGGTATAAGGACGCATGCATACAGCAGAATAGTTTTAAAAGTGCTTCACGGTCGTGCTAGCCCAAGCAAGTACAAGCAGTCGTATTCAGTAGCTCATTTGCGATCTTCGTTTTACCTTTTTATGGTGTTGATCTATGCGAATAAAGTTGAGTCCAAATACGGCCAGTTTCAGAATAGGGATGGGACCGGTATAAAAATACTGTATAGCATTTTCTACACCCTATAATACAGTATGATACCGTATAGTACGCTCCAATAAGCGAGAAACACATGCTTAGGTTGGAATATGCAGAAATCGTGAAGATTGTAGTAAATTCTATTAATGATATAAAAATCGGCAGTATAGTAGGTTTTTAGAGCGAGTAGTACAAAAGAATAAGCACTCGCTGTTAGGCTCAGTGCAATAAGCAGGTTGCTAGATAAAATGTTGGCGCTTCCAGAGAATTTGCAAAAAAATTGCATGTATGTACGTGAATTTTTCCACTTTTTGCCTAAATTTGCATATTGAGTTTTCAAAAAAAATTTTTTCTGAGCCTTCATAAAAAGCTATTTTTTATAAAGAATAGGATTTTTTAATCTTTGACCTTAACAACTGTGAGCCAATCAACAAATAGGCTTGGTTCAACTCTTGGAAAGCGTTCACTCTACAGAGAAAAAACATTTGTAAAAAAAGGGAAGGGTTTCAGAACACAATTGTTCACTTAAAAAGTGAGTGAGTTCGATTAGTTAAAAGTTGTCTGTAGTTTTGCGTGTACTGTAGTTGGTACCAGTAACTGAAGTTGGATAGACTGTGGATATCCCGATCCGATCCGATTTGCCTTACGGCCTACGATCAGACTCGAGATCCATTTCGCTACCCCTGTGATTCGTCATCTCGGACGTTGCCCTTCTTTAACTGTCAGCCACTCCTAGCCATGCTGCTGGGCGCCGGTCACCAGGTGGGCGGCCGGCGTGTCCATGCCATGATTCTGACCTAACAGCTCCGGACAGCCGCCGGTGCCCCATATGCCAGAAGGGTCCCGGCATAGTTGGTTTCTCAGACAGCTTCTGACATCGTAGATCTTCTTCCCAACGCGGCATGCTTTGTGGAGTGGCTTCGGTGCACCGGCAGATCCAGTCGGTTTCCATTTTACCTACTAGCTGTCACCAGCTTTTGGTGGCCTGGGTGGAGCGTTGTGCCGACGACCAACTCTTTGCGGCAAGAAACTTGCCGCGCCGAGAGGATGAGCGCACGACGTCACCGACAGTGGCTTTGCGGCCTAAACCACTACACCAACTGTGCCGGCAGACTGTGGATATCACTGAAATACGGAAAATGAGCAAAAAAGCTAAAAGTACTACTATAAGATTTGATTTCCCGGTATGTCACGGTATTACAGAATGTGTAAACCGGGATCCCGGTTGCATAATTAGTGCGAACTACGAAAAAGCTGCAAATCCTGCCTCACCTGACTACAAACAGCAGTTATTCTACATTCACTGTGGAGACAAGCTATACAGAAACGGATTGATCACCGAGTTAACGAGCATCAAGTTCTGCACCCAGTGCACATTGTCCGATAGACTCTTGGCAAGCTGCCAGTCGACCAGCACTGCCCAACTGAGCAGATTATAGGGCAGCCACAGTATCAAGTATCCCGACACTACAGCAGCTGCCGTCCGGAACATCTTCGAACGCATTTGCAGTCGCCAGGCCGGAACAAAAGGGCGACTGGGGCCGCAAGTAGAGCGCCTTACATTGCGGAAGGGAAAGGAGTGTCTTGGCCGCATGGCATGATTCATCTCTATGTAGGCTTGGCCGTCGGCTGATACGAATGTAGGTCGCCTGCCCAGTCTTATGTGCTGAGCGGCGCAGGTGTAGCGCCGTCTTTGTTGATTCCCGGCGCTGCCCCTTTGTTCGGTTTGACTGCTGCGCCTTCGCGCTCTTCTGATCGCTTCTCGAAAGCGTGAAGCTGCGCTGAAACTTGACGGCTTTCGTATACTTTTATGTGCTATTGTTGTTTCTATTTTTTTCTGAGTAAAGTTAATGATCTTGTTGCCTCTGTTCTCTTTTGTCTAATCGGCTTGCAACTTACCTGGCTTCACTTTCGGCCATTTCGTCCATCTCAGAGACGGGATGCAGTTCAGACATGGCAACATTGACCGGTGTCAGAGCGTAGGAGGCCAGCTTACTCACTATGAACGCGTAGCAAACGATGATGACGAGAAAGGGAATCCAAAAGACGGTGAGTAGATGATAGGTTTGGTAGAAGACAGACGAGATGTAAATGGTTGACGTGTCCAAGCCCAACACCTGTTTGATGTTCCAAATAGTGGTGCATTGGCTCCAATTTGGCAGTAGTTCTATGCTCGACCAAAAGTACAACTGCGGCAAGCTACAGAGTATTGCCAAGATCCAGCCCAAACTCAGCAAGCGCTGTACATACCGAACACACTGGTTAGAAGCGGCTATGACTGAAGTGGCCTGAAAATCGAAAGAGACTCTGTGTGCCTGCTTGGCAAAAGACTCACTTGATCACTGTTGCACAGTTTGTGTACAATTCTGGCGCGATCGACGGCGATGCAGATGACAATGTTGGAAGAAAGCTGAAAGCCAATCAGCCAAACAAAGTGACTGATTTTGCAGAGAGCATTGCCCATTGTCCATCGATATGTGATCAGCCAATAGGCCTTGCCCGGGGTGTACAGAAGCAGTACCATCAAATTGGCTATGGTCAGATGTAGTTGCAGTAGACGGAACGAAGTCTTGAGGTTGTTCTAAAATTTGGAGTTAATTCTGAAACCATGCTAGCTGGTCAGCTGCCTACCTTTCTTGAAGAATTGCTTCTCAAGCAATAGCTCTTGGCCAGTCTGCGTAAGGTGACCAGGTTGACCAGTGTACCAGTGGCGAAAATAATGAAGAGAAGTCCGATTTCGATGTAATCTACAACCAATGGCTCTGGCGGCTTGAGTGTCGGTTCGGGCATCGATAATAAGGACATGTTGTCACCATTTTCTTCAAGAAACTTGTCCAGGTCAAAATCAGCGCTCTGGTCTTCGCCAACCATACTTCCTGGTCACTATAGCATCTGACGCATGGTGCTCAAATATTGTTGTCCATTAACAGCTAACAAGATGTAGTAGTACATGACTCTCAATGGTATGGCTGTTTTGCAGTCGGAGTAATGAGCACAGAAGGGAACGATTTAATGAGCAGGAGTAGTCGGCTTCTCTGTCGACTAATTTGTGCAGAAGGTTAGGCAGAACGTGTAAACACCTTTCTCCACGTTTGCCTTCCACCACTGAGAAATAATTTGGTTGTCAGTTGTGCTGCCATTACATTACACACTGATGCGTGAAAAGAAAACCATATAGCATTAAGGAAAAATTCATTATGGTAAAACCACATCCACTGGGTGAATTAAAGTTTGAAATATTGAATAGAGTTTCGACTCTACCGTATTACGTTTGACCGATTTCAGCAGCCTACACTAAGACCCAAATTAGGGTACTGGAACCCTATTTAGAATTACCTAAGACCTAAGCATATCTTCTGATGAACCTATACATGCACTGTTAGGAGTTAGGGGGTTTGGGGGGTTTAACCCCAGGTCCCATATTCGGGAAGCCTCCAGCTGGATTCTGGGGTTTCTGAAACTCTGAACCCTACTCTTGGTTAAAAATTACAAAACTTCAGGGCGCCCAAATACAAACTGACAACCAAGATAGGGCATCAAGACTGTTCGTTGTTCGTTCCCCATTCGTTTCAACCCCAAATTAGGATTTCAGAACGGCTAAACAGAGCTTTTAGACTTTATAAACCCTATTCAGGGTTTGAAAGCCCTAATCTGGTTTTCTAAATTGGTTTTACAAGAGAAGAAAGAAAAGTCATTTAGACAGAACTCCAGAACGCTCTGGATCTGGATAAGATATTAGTAATAAATACAAATACAGTATAGCTGTGCATGCTTGGCTTCCATTACCTACACACATACATGTACTTGCTATGACCCATACATGTAACAGGGGGTCTGGGGGTTTGCCTCCACCCAACTTAGGCCTTTCTGGACCCCCAAGACGATTTTCCCGACCCTGTCCGATTTTCTGACAAGTAATTTTTTTGCAATTTCAGACAAAAAATTGCCAAAATCGCCAGTAAAACAGTGCTTTTTAGCTGTATTTCAGCCAAAATTTTGCGATTTTTGACGATTTTTAGGCGAAAAATTGCGATTTTTTAGATTTTTAAGCATTTTTAGTGCCCAACCCCCTCTCCCTTCAGCGAATGACCTGTTACATGTATGCTATGACCAGCTTTCAGTGGCGTGGATAAATATGTACACATACAGGGTGTGCCAAAAAAACAACCCAGCAGATTTTTCGCTGTAGCAACCGCAAATTTCAACCGATTTGAATGAATCCTTTTTGAAATGAAAGATAAATAAATTCTTAAAAGATTGCTGAAATTTTCATTAATGTACTCTGCTTAGTTCCTGAGATATTGGCTCTCAAAATCAAAACAGTGATTTTGGCAGTGAACAAGAGGGATTTTTTATTATTCTGCACTTCGTAATAAAACGGATTCCTGCTACTGCTAAGGGCTCTTGGAGGCTTTACAGGTGACACAGAAAGTGACACAGGTGGCATTACAGGTGTACATCATAGCCTTCTTCCAGTCACTTTGACTGGTTTCAAACCAGCAAATAACCACTCAATATCAACCCATAGCTCAGGCAGCTATGCCATAGGCAAACAAGATAACCAGTAAGCCAACAATACGAATGCTGAAGATTCATAATGGATGAACAATAAACATCTATGCAAGGGAGCATACGTGTATAGGGGTCTGGGGTCTTTCCCCAAGAACCCGACTAAGGCCATACCCCCACCCCCCCGATCAGGGACCGCCCACCCGACACGATTTTATTAGACACTAAAATCGCCTGCAAAACAGCACTTTTTTAAGCTTTATTATGCCCAGATTATCGATTTTTTAGCCTTTTTAGCGCCCAACCCGTCTCTCTAGAATGTGGGCTCAGTCAGCCCTCCTCTCCCTCTCCCTTCAGTGGATGACCTGTTACATGTGTTCTGACAGTTCGACGCTATTGTTTGGTAACCCTAGACTGGGCATCAAAGCACTTGTAATACCGATTTCAAGAACAATATAATGAGAAAGTAGAGCATGAGAAATTGCGGTATTTGGCACATTATAACGACAGCAACTCTATCTCCACGCCAATGTCTTCAACCAATACTATATGGTCATTTAAACGCTGCCTTCAGTGCTAAATGGCGCCAGGCTATCGATTAGAGGTGGAGTTAGAATTTTAATTGCGAAGAGAAAAGCAGTTTACGACTCCCACATGGCTTCTCACGAAGAATAATCTTGCTTTTATTGACTTTTTCTAGTCAACTGTCGCATAAAAATAGCTTGGCTGAAAGATTAGCTAAGAACATGCTTGGGACTGACCTATGTTTGGGCCATTTTCTGCAGATCTGCGTAGTTCGGCACAGCAGCAAGCTTAATAAATATAAAGCCGATTTCAAGACAAACTATACATAGGTACGGTAGATCAATGAAGATTGCCATGTAGGGCAAGAATCAATAAGAAAAGCTGTACAAAAAAGGATTGACCACCGAATTCAAAAGCATCAGATTCTGGATCCAGTGCATGTTCTTCGACACATCCTTTGCTATCTGCCAATCCACCAGCACTGCCCAACCTAGCAGGTTGTAAGGCAGCCAGAGCAGCAGGTAGCAAACTACTATGGCAGCCGCAATGCGGAACATCTTCGACCTCATCTGCAGTCGCCATGCAGGTACTATCGGAGCGCATGTTGACCTTCTGGATGTCCGGAACGGTAGAGATAGCCTTGGACGGCTACTAGCTATCATCAATACAGTGCTTGTGGTGGAAGCAGTCGGTGGTCGCACCCAACAACTGTGCCTTCGAACTGAACCACCTGATAGTGAAGAAGACCTAGAGAAGGTGTCACGTCATCAGTACCACATGATGGTTCTACAAGCATGGATGGATGGATTGTCCAGGCAGGGCTGTCATAGCCCCTGCGTTAGGCCACACTGCCCATCGGACCCATCACGCACACCTACATCTGCCTTTCCTTCATTGCCTTCGCTACTGATCTATCTTGCGTAGTATATGTAGACTCCAAGTAGATCAGACTTTACTTGGGTTAGATGCGTATAGACAAAGGGGCTGACAAACACAACACAACAGTTTCGTATATCAACACCACACAAGAAGATCCTTTCTACAGGAAGTGTCTAATACATAAACATGCTACAGTAGCGGACACATCAACCACTCTCTTTCCTAATAAGCGAAGTTATCATAACTAAATCAATACGAGAGTCTTAGAGGTGGTTGTCCTTTATTCTTTCGAGGGGAGCGTCGCAGCTCGGCTTTCTCCTGCAATCTTGTCCACTGCCGCTTGACATGTGGTTCTCTGCTAATCAGATACTCGACTTCCTGAAGCTTTGATTGATCTTCGTTGTATCGGCGCATGCGTCGCGCATTCCAGGTCTGGCCATCAGACAATTGGTATGACCAGTTGCCTTTCACTTTGACCACTTTCAACGGTTTTGACCAGGGGCTTTGGCCCTTCAGAGTGTGTGGGCGTTTGACGCGAACCTTCTGACCCACTCTGTATGGTCCTCGATTTCTGATCTCTTTTGGCTCAACATTGCTGGCTTGTAGTTCTGTAGCGTAGCTAATTATAATAGCGTTTGAACCTACAGTAGGGTGTAGCCCAGTCTGTAGTAAACCTGCTTATCTGTGTTTATATAAGCCGTTCTCTCGGCCACTTAGTGTCAGTGTATGTGAGTGTACGTCTGTACGCCTGTAAACCTGCTATTCCCAATAAACTCATTTACTTACTGAGTGACCACGCCACATGGTGACCGCACGAATTCGCTGTTAGGTGCCGCCGACTCTTACGGGTTGCTAGTTTCCTGTTTTGGCGCCTTCTTGGTCTCCTGCTGAAGAGCGTTTAGAGGAAGTCAACTGTTGTTGTGAGTTCTTTGCCGTTTTTGCACTTATGTCTTGGGCGTTCGATTTTGATAGTGGGGTACCAGTATCGGGCACTAACCTGAGGAGGTGAAAAAGAATTATTATCAGCTGATACAGTGGCTTACTGAGCGTTTTCAACCTAGAGAGGTGAAGCAATTAGCGGCGCGGTAATTTCATACTAGGAAACGGTTAGCTAAAGAGTGTGTGCATGATTATGCTGCCGAATTACGGCGCTTAGCCAGAGCGGCGTATGCGGGCATAGCGCAGGATAATGTGAATCGAATTCTACTTCAAGTGTTTTTGGCAGGTATATTACCGGGTATCGGGGATCGATTAGCTTTACAACCTGACCCAGAGTCGTTTGATGCTGCTGTTAGTGCCGCTAGGCGTCAGGAACATTTTCTATTGTCTCATCATTTACCGCTTGCCGGGAAAAGTGAGCAAAAATGCGTAAAAAACCGCTTATTTTTGGAGCGTCTGCTGTGCGCGATAACCCAAACATTGGGGCTGCCTGGAGTCAAAATATGACGTCTGCCGCTCAGGGCGAAAACCAAAACATAGATAACGCCGCCGCCGTCCTGGAATGTTGGCACTGCCACAAAAAGGGGCATATTAGGAGCCAGTGTATGGCGTATCAAAGCCTCTCAAAGGCGTTCTGTTGCCCAATACTATCCCACTAGGGGAGGAAGTGCTGCGTATGCGTATCAAGCTAGACCCAGTCGGGGTGCCCAATCTTTCGGGCCTAGGTGAGGCGTTCCCAATTTGGGGGGTAGAACTTGCAGACCGCATATGGTGCGTAGTTTACAGTCCGCCGAATCAGAGCAAGATGAGCCAGAAGAGCAGTGGGACTAACATAATTACATGTGTGAGCTAGTGAGCGAATGTCTGCAATAACCGTTGTGTGTCGAGCCTGAGGAGGCACAGGAATCTAACCATGAAGGTGTGGACCGTATTTATCTTATAGCGATGGAAGCGTCAGAGGGCAAAGAATTCGAATCCGTTAACGGGGAAAGTGAAGAAGAGACCGAGGATCAAGCCAGTCAGGCGGAAGCAATGGCCAAGCAGGATGCGGTGCAATAACCGGAAATTGTGGATAACATTCGTTAAGTAAATGATAGTAGTTTTGGGGCAGGTATTGGTCGGCAAGCCATGGTACACTTGACCGGGGTATGTAGTTGGGAGTGGCGAGCCCGTTAAAGAAAACTTGCCGTGAATGTGTGGTATCTGGGGCCCACTCTGGGGTACTATGTGGCTAGGCTGCTATTTATGAAAGTGGTTGCCAGAGGCAGGCCTATTCCCACTCGCGACCCATTTGTTTGTGTTGATTAAGTTCCCTGAACAGTACAGGCTGTGCATGCCAGCTGTAGCTGTAATTGACTGCATACCCACCAAAGATAGAGTCTGGCAACCTGATGTAGGGAACTTGGTACTGGAAGTGCGAGACGCGATTGCCGCACTGGGACGTCAGATCACCATGTTGGGTGACCGCTTGGAGCGGGTCGAATACCTGTTGCGTTGCATGAACAACCAACAGAGGTGGACAGGCAAGAACCGAACAGTCAATCGGGTGTCGGTGACACATGTCAGCCAGCTAGTTTGCGTACTCAGACTGATTACCGAATGCGTATGCCTTTAGGCGCTTCAGCAGCTAAGGCCACGATGGCGCAGTTTCCTTCCAGGAATTGGGCATCCGAAAATCGTACCAATGCAGGGTGCAGGCACAGCCGACGGCGTTCTATCAACCAGTTCCGCACGCGGGTGGTTTTAACCAGCCTTATGGGCAAGGCCGAGGATGAGCACCAACCAATTGGGAAAATACGAGCAATCACGCGTGAACAGCTTGGCTCCGCGGTGTGCGTGCTTCGTCTGCTAAGCTCCAGACCACACTGCTCGGGACTGCCCTGTATGGTGAGCGCAAAGAGATGCCAGACGTAACAACATGGGACCTGGAGGACCGCCCAGAGGGGGTCATGGCCGTGGGCGTGATGGTGGACCGTTGGGTGAAGGACCGGGACCGGGACTGCTGCTGCCGCCACCGCCTTCGGGTATGCAGAACATTCGATACTTGCGCCTGAGTCTGCTTCGTTGCGGCTGATGGACATATTCTGGATTTTTTGTGGCTGTAATTCTTGCTGTCTGCTGTTCGACGCTGATGTCTGTAAGTCCAGTATTCTATTTATGTGGCCGGTCTAGCCATGGAGATGCACTAGCTGTGCCAAAAGAGATAATGTGTAGTCCACCTGCAGAGAAACAAGTGTCGTTTGCCTCAGTGCGTCTGTGGGTGCGCAGAGATGAGCCGATAACCGCTAGGGCTTGGTTTTGCCGTTTGTGGGTATGTAAGATTTCTACCTACGAAAGTTTGCCTTTAGTAAAGGGGTAGTGTGCCTTCAGTAAAGGTGCGTTCTCTTTTTAGCATTATTTGCTCAAGCGTTTGGACCAGTATGGTGTAATGACCAATTGTGTGAGATCCGCGCGTAGCGTGTGGTTAACTTTATGCCAATTGACTAGTCATCAGCTGTTTATGATTCATCAGCTAGTACGCGTTAATGCCAGGTGCGGCGCATGTGCTTTATGATAGCGTTCCAGTCCAGCGTATGACTGGGTGCCATTCAGTGGGTGTTGCAACTTATTAGTGTCTGAACCGGTAACCTGTATGGGAACCTTAATAACAGGGCAACGGCGATGGAACTGATGGACAGTGACGTGTATTCTACGCGTTCTTTAACTCTTATGGTGTTTGAATGGCGTTTTCTCCTCTCCAGAGGGTGTTAGTGATTTGCTTATTCGCGTTCCCATTGAGGGGTCTGCATACGATTCCAGTTTGTGTCTGTATGGTTGGATTAGAGGAGAACTTGTCGTATTGGAAGCTGCCTTGCAAACTTGTGTCGATTTGGAACTTACCTTTCGTGGTGCCTGCTTTCGTTTGTCTGGTCATTCGTTTTATCCATTCAACTGGGACTACTACTAATGGTGAATAAGAGAACATGCAACTGCGCATACCAAGAAGCTTGGCTCAGACATGGGAAAGTGAGGATCTGATACTGGAGATGTGGCTGCTTCCAGAGCGTCTGTGATTTGTGTCCTTCTTAGGGTGTATCGATAAACTGAATTGTGTTGTTATGGGTTTTGATTTAAGTTTGTTTGTCTTTGGTTATTGCGATTGTTGCTTTGTTGATTGTATGCCATCTGTTCACTGATGGGTGCTTTGCCTGGGAAGAGGGAGATGTAGCGTAGCTAATTATAATAGCGTTTGAACCTACAGTAGGGTGTAGCCCAGTCTGTAGTAAACCTGCTTATCTGTGTTTATATAAGCCGTTCTCTCGGCCACTTAGTGTCAGTGTATGTGAGTGTACGTCTGTACGCCTGTAAACCTGCTATTCCCAATAAACTCATTTACTTACTGAGTGACCACGCCACAGTTCAGCTTTCCCATTCTCTCTCTTCTCCTCCGTTTTCGGTCGATTCCTGACCACTTCATATGGCAACCTGATTCGGTGTCCCAGAAATAATTCGGCTGGACTCTTAGGCGCGCTCTGGTCTGGAGATGTAGCTCGAAAGTGAGAGAGTAGTTCATTGAGCTTTTGTTTCCAAGGTTGTGAGCTGCTTGAATACGCCTGTAAACCATGCTTCAGGTATCTATTGAACGTTTCCACAAAGGCGTTTTGTTGAGGAGTGTAGACAGGTATGAGCTGATGCTCAATGTCGCACTGTTGTAGAAAAGCCTTGAACCATGAACTGGTGAACTGCGTTCCATTGTCAGAAACCAGTCTCGATGGACAACCATAGCGCGAAAACAACTCCTGCAACCAATGAACGATTGTGTTTGGAGTGGTGGTGCTGGTGCACAGTATTTCCGGAAACTTTGAGTAGTTATCGAGCAGCACCACAATGTATTTGGCTTGCATAGGTGCATCAGCAAACGGCCCAGTAATGTCAATTGAGACTTCTTCCCATGGCTTGTTTGGCACATGTAGATGCATCTTTGGCATTGCCATCCTGGGGTTTGATTTGGCCGAATCCTGACATGCCGCACAGTGTTGCACGAAATGCTCAGCTTCTTTGCTAAAGCCAGGCCACCAGTACGTCTCTCTGAGTTTTCGCTTGAAACGAACAATACCGGGGTGACCTTTGTGCGCAAATTCTAACAGCTGACGTCGCAGAGCAGTTGGCACCAGAATCTGACATGAATCTCCTCTCACTATGCAGCCACCTTCTGTAGATAGCTCATCTTTGAGTGAGTAGAATGGTTTGATGTCTGGTCGAACTTTGCTCTTGTTTGGCCATCCATGCTGTATGAACTTATGCACTTGTTGCAACACAACATCTTTTCTCGTGGCTGCTTCAAATCTCTTGAATGAGAAACCATCCTGGTTGATGCAGCTGATCACTACCTTCACTGCAGGGGTTGACTTGTCCACCAGTCTTGAAAGTGCGTCTGGCACTAAGTTGTCTTTTCCTGGTCTGTATTCCACTGTGAAGTTGAATTCAGACAAACGATCATGCCAACGCGAGAACTTGGACGATTTTCGTGCATCTTTGCACTTGAAAAGCAGTGAAGTGAGAGCTTGGTGATCTGTTCGCAAGGTGAATGGACGTCCTAGCAGAAACTTGGCCCAATATTCGCAGAAAAACATGGCTGCATAGGCTTCGCGCTCATTGGCAGCCCAGTTTCGTTCTCTTGGACTCAATGTATGGTGACCAAAAGCGATTGGTACTTCTTGACCACGCTGTACTTGAGATAGAACCCCTCCAATACCAACTTCTGATGCATCAGTAGACAGGAATGTTGCGTACTGGGGGTCGAAGATGCTGAGCTTTAGATCCTCACAGACAATAGTCTTCATCTTCTCAAATGCGCTCTGCTGTTTTGGACTCCAGTGAAACTTTGCGTTTGCTCGAGTGAGCTCTCTCAACGGCTCTGCAATATCTGCGAACTTTGGCAAGAAATCAGCGTAGTAATTCAGCAATCCCAAAAAACTTTGCACCTCCTTCACATTGGCAGGCACAGCCATCTCTTTGATCGACTCCAGGTTCTTTGGATCTGGGCTGATTTTGCCTTCTGAGATAATGTGACCCAGGAATGTCACTGATGGCACACTAATCACGCACTTGTCGAGGTTCAACCGCAGATTTTTGTCATTCAGTCGTTGCAGCACCTGCTTAAGTCGTGAGTTGTGCGCTTCTTTGGATGTGCCGTAGATGAGAATGTCATCGATGTATGGTTCACAGCCAGGCACTCCTGCTAGTGTCTCTGCTACTAGCTTCTGAAAGACAGCTGCTGAATCTTTCAACCCCATTGGTAGCTTCTTGTAAGCATAGAGACCCTTGGGCGTAATTGTTGTAGTCAGCAGGCTGCTCTCTTCATGAATGTCTATGTTGAAGTATCCCTTCCGCAGATCCAGTTTGCTGAAGACCTTGGCTCTGCTCAGGCGATCGTAGAGATCCTTTATGTTTGGAAGAGGAAATCTCACTGGCTCCACTTGTTTGTTCAGTGGTGTGAGATCGGTCGTTATCCTCACTCCATTGTTTGGCTTGTCAACAGTGACCATGCCGTGCACATAATCCGAACGTTCCACTTTTTCCCAGATGGCTTGTTGTTCCATTGAGTCTATCTCTTGCATCGCTTTTTCTCGCCGATACAGAGGTATGGATCGCAACTTCTGTGGCACTGGTGCAACTGAATCCGGTTTCAGCTTGATGCGGTGCTTGTAGCCTGGATATTGACCTATGTCTGCTTTCGTGAGATTTCGCACCTCAAGCAAGAGCTCTGTCAAACCAGCTTTCTGCCATGTCCGCAACTGCTCTGGTGAAACGTCGATCTGGTTCTCTGTTGTCACTCCCAACTCGAGCTCTTTAGCTTCTGGACTTTCTCTGTCTTTCTGCTTGCTGTCATTGGAGCGCAACTCTTGCTTTTGGATCTCTACTTTCGGTTCTTGTGTGTCTTTTGTGTTGTCATTCGAGTTGGCAATCCTACCCTGGATGTCGGCCACTGTACGCACTTCAAACTTTCTGCCGTCCAGCAGTAGACCCAACGCACTTATGGTATTCTTGCCGAAAATTGCCCCGTAACTGTCAGGCAAGACCAATATCTTGATCTGTGCACTTTTGTCTTTGAATGTGAGTGTAGCTAGGAATGTACCTTTGACTCCATTGATCTTGCTTCTATCGAAATTGGTGATATCACCTTCTGTAGGGTCCAGTGTAGACTGATTGAAATATTTCTTGTACTGTGTCCATGTGACGCCAGTGATGTCAGAACAACTATCAGTCTCAGCAGTGATCGTCGTTGACTGGGTTTCAGTTGTAATCAGAATAGAACTCACGAACTGCTGAGCTTTTAGACTGTCAATTACACCAACACGACCTGTGTTGTTTGTAGAGCTGTGAACTGACTTGCTTTGTTTCCGATTCTGACTCGACTGGTTCAACTTTGTGTAACAACAGCACTCAAAGTGGTTCATTCCTTGGCAGAAGTTGCATTTCTTGCCTTTCGCTGGACACTGAACATTGCCTCGAGTGTGTCCTGTCCGACCACAACTCTTGCATTTCTCAGTAGAGCCTTCCTTCTTTGACTTTAGTGGAGACTGTATACCACGATATGACCGTTTCTGTTGCTGTGCCTTTGACACTTTGTTGTCTGCATTCAGAGGCAAAGAGAGACGTGCAGAGTCTTGTCTGGCGCGCTCATCTGCCTGAGCTATACTCATGAAGCTGTCCAGGTCTACCTTGCCTTGCGCCAACAATTTCTCCTGCGTTTGCTTGCTCTGAACACCTTTTGTCAACTGCACACCCAATAGAAAATCTGCCATTCTGGTTGGCGAAATGTTGCCTTGGTCATCTTTTGGGAAGTTCTGGATACAGTCTGTCATCAATGCACGAAGTGCCAACATGTACTCGTCAACTGTCTCGTGAGAATCTTGTGTTCTGTTGGCAAAGTCGTAGTACGCGCGAACTGTATTGACCGGACGATGAAAAATCTCTTTGGCTGAGTTCAGGTACTCATCGAACGTCATGTCGCCGTCTTTGTCATAATCTTTGTGTGCACTGAATAGAGTCTGACCATGTGATCCCAAAAGCTGTACCAGCAGAATGTTCTTCTCTACGTCTGTCATTTTCTGATCTGGAGCCAACATTGCATCTTAGAGTGTGAGGTACCTGCGTAATGATCGTTCCCAGATTGGCCATTTTTGCTGCGGTGCTTCGCCTGCCAGCGGCCAGTAGTCTTTGGGTTGCACGACAGGAAGCCTGCGCACCATGCCTGCTGCTCCTCTGCTTGGTTCTCCACCAGCTCTGTTTTGGTCCATTTCCGCTCACGATTGAGTTCTTGAATCAAGCTGCGTCGCCAGTTGATCTATCTTGCGTAGTATATGTAGACTCCAAGTAGATCAGACTTTACTTGGGTTAGATGCGTATAGACAAAGGGGCTGACAAACACAACACAACAGTTTCGTATATCAACACCACACAAGAAGATCCTTTCTACAGGAAGTGTCTAATACATAAACATGCTACAGTAGCGGACACATCAGCTACTAGCCGGCACACCTGCTCGGTGTCAGTCTGGGCAGGTCTTAGTGTTAGCTGCCCCCATTCCGTATGCCCCAACACTTTGGACACAAAAAAGGTCGCTGAACCCCACGCATAGTGGCTTTGCGGCCTAAACCACTACACCAACTGTGCCGGGTACAAGCATAGTTACCTCATAGTTATATCAGGAGCACTGCGTTTGGGCGCTGAAATCATCGGCCTCAGTTCAGTGGAGTTGACAGCAATTGGTTGCAGAGCGTATGAAGCCAATTTGTAGACAATGAAACCATAACAGATGATTATGATTGCAAACGGCAACCAGAACACTGTGACCAGGTGATAGGCCTGGTAAAATGCAGAAGAGACAAAGACAGATGAGGTGTCCAGTCCGAGCGCTTTCAGACTGTTCCAGACAGTGGTGCACTGAACCCAGTTGGGAAGAAGTTGAACTGTAGACCAGAAAAACAGTTGCGGCACGCTGCACAGCACTGCACACACCCAGGCCATAGTGAGAAGTTGTTTCACATAGAGAACACAGTTCTCAGAGGCAGCTCTCACTGACCGGCTCTAAAACCGCAATTGTTAGAGTTGAATTTTGGCTGAAGTCCATACTGGATTGCTGTTACAGAGTCTGGCCACCACTCTTGCTCTGTCCACAGCGATGCAGGTGATGATGTTGGAGGAGATTTGGAAGCTGATCAGCCAGACAAAGTGACTGAGCTTGCAAAGAAGGTTGCCGAATGTCCATTTGTATGTGATGAGCCAGACTGACTTGCCCGGACAGTACAGCAAGAGAACCATCAAGTTGGCCACTGTCAAATGCAGTTGTAGTAGTATGAATGCTGTCTTTAGGTTGTGCTGAAGATGAGTTTATTCATTACTCAGAAAGATCGCGCAAAGCGCCAATACTGACTAATGTCGCCTGTAAGCAAAACAACTGAAAAAAGCTATGCATCACCTTTCTGTCGGCCTCTCTCCCTCTCCACTCTTTCACCAACTTGGACAAGCTGAGTAGGTTAATTGCAGCTCCCAGTGGGAAAACAATGAGCAGAATTGCCAGCTCGACATAGTCTACAATCAAAGGAGTGGGCGGTTTGATTGGATGACTGGTGTGGTTTGGATTCACAACAAACATGGAGGCCAGAATGGACTGAAAGTGGCTGAGGTTAGAAGCAGGCATGGCATATGTGCTGGAGCTGATGGTTTAGGCGTTTGGTTTTAATTTGAGAGCATTGTAATCCATCATCTACTGACGCCGATATAATGACATCTCTGCTGACAGAGTAGCGGCGTTGCATTCAGGACTGATTGGCTAGAAAGGGTTTCAAATTGCCGTTCGGTGAGGTCTCCCGTCTAATTTACCTCGACATCTGAATAGCTGGTGAACTTGCTCGATTTTCCGCCTCTCTGCTCATAGTAAAAGCGAGGGCTTGCTTTGTGGGCGTAGAGCGGCTGTATCCGGAACGGCAGCATGAAGTAGAGGTTGGCCTAGATGGCTAGACTAATTAGATTTGTACATTAGCGTCCTTGCCTCCCGTAGTTACAAAGAGCCGCGCTATGTTTTATGCAATTTGTATTCTGACTAGCAGACATGGATATCGAATAAGTGAGGAAAACAGAACAAAACAAGCATAACAAACGGATCAAAACAATCACTTCTTTTTGGCAGAGATCACTAACATACGCTTGTTGGTCAGGTGGGACCGCAGCGTCGTCAGGTCAACGTCGCTAGGCAGTTTGTAGGCTCGGTGCACCTCTCTCGTCACTTTTAGATCGTTGCCTTTGACCGGCTCGTGACGACAGTGAATCACCAGCTCTTCGCCGCACACTTTTACCTGAAAAACCTTTTTACCTTTTACTCTGTTACGTTCCGGTCACAGTTAGACTGATTACGCTCACTAGACTGAGTACAAAACGTCGATTGATAACTTTGGACAGAAACCAAAAGAATCAAACCTCGATTTCATTGGGTTTGAATAGCTGCACTTGAAGCCCGACCTCAAACTTCTCGTCGGTGTTTGTGATTTTGACAAATTCGTCATTCTGTTGAAGCGGCCAGTCCCAGATATCCGCAGACCAAGTGTTTCGTTTTACCTTCACCTCCAAATTGTTGTCAAGTTCGGCATCATTCACATAGGACATGGCGTTTGACGTTATAGTAGAGGTATTGTTGATCTAAAATTGGAGAAATAATATTATTTTGTGTGGAGTCCGAACAGTAATGGGTATTATTAGGAGTGGACTTCTTGTGCCCCAATGCACTGACTGGAATCTAAAAAAGATAGTCAAGCTTCGATCCATGATGAATAAATTTTCCCCAATCAACTACCAACGTTAGCAGAATTTGAGCGACAGTTTCTTCCTAGCCAGCCACTCCTTTTTCTTATCTAAATTTAAAAAAGAAATCATTTACTAGCCATTTCTAATGTTAGACAAACAATGTATTTACTAAAGTTAGATTTTCGGCACAGCTAAGTAAGTACGTACTACGTAAGTAGTAGGGTATTACTGTAGGGCAGTCCAGTAAAGGGATTGCGTTTTTCTGGTATTGTTGGTACTGGTATAAATATAAGACTAAAGTCAAACTACCTGTCGTCAGTAGTGTTGTGATATGGTGAGTAAGGGCGCATAGGGAATGCAAGAAACAGAGTTGGTGTGTGCTTAGGAGACTTTGTCAATAGAGGACGAACTATGTACTGCAACAGACGTTAGCTCACACCGCTGTCAAAAACCCGGCCGGCCACCTCTCTCTTTACACTTCCTCACTGAAGCTAACAGCCGGCTTACCTCAATTTCTACGCTCAATTTTCACTCCTCACTTTAAAGCACTAACCGAAATGCTGTCACAGACCACGTGCGTACACTACGTAAAGAGGCTTTGAAGAAACAAAAACAAAATTCTTTCACAGATCTCCCATCTGTAGCCCTCCGGACGTTCCTACCCCATTCCTATCTAAACTTCCAATCAGTTACGTCACAGATCTGGCCAGTTTGATAGGCGGGGCCTATTGCCGGCGCAAGCTCCACCCCTTCGGGCGGGCGGACCGACTGACTGACTGACTCCTAAAAAGGCAATCAATCAGTTTTGTTGTCGGTGGAACCGGAACTAGCAGAGAGTGCCTACAACGCATGTACGTGGTTGTCTCTGTAAATGAAATTAAAATGCGTCCGAGTGCGTTTAATCGCATGCCTTATTACAGGTTTTAGATTTTCTCAAAACTGGTATAGTAGTAGATAGTACGCGTCGCTCCGTCCGCCCACCTCCCGCCAGAGTGTCTAGGGCGACAGTTTATTATTTTTCCGTCTTCTTTGCTGTCGATCCGATCGCCATGTTCCGCGTTCCAGTCTGTTTTCTCGTGGTCTTAGTGGTGAGTCGCAAATTTGCATAGAATCTGTCGTTTCTCTTTAAATTCCCTCTTTTCTCACCTGTGCGACCTGGCAAACGGCCAAAAACTGTCTTAAACTAGCTGGCGCTTGTTTAGATACCGAGCCAGGTCAAAGGTCAGTGTTCAGACGCGTTCGCAAATTACCTTGCATGTTTGCACAATGAAACCTCGAGACTGGCGGTTGAGCTGGAGGAGGAATTCTATTACAGTCTCAAGACCAAAGTTGAACAGTGCTTTGACATGAAATCCAAGTAGGCAGCGGTTTGGCTTTTTTCGGTTTTGGTTTATCGCGCCTTACAAATTAGTTTGGACTAGTCTCTAGTTGTAGAAAAACCGGCCGAACCTAAGTGCTTGTGCCGTATGAACAAATACGAGCTGTCTTCAGTATCTTTGCGCCTTGCTACTGGTTCTGTGAATCACTGTAGTTTTTTTATTTAGAAAAGGGGCTTTCTGCTATATGAAGGATCCAGACTTTGATGTATTCAAGCATGATACAAACTGCACCAGCGTGTTGGGAGATAGAAACCCCGATATGTGTCCTCTGAATATTGTAAGTTTACCGTAATTTTCTTCTTCATTCTAGATTACTGAAGTCTGTTAAAAAAATTAGTGAACTGCCGGTTTTTTTGCGAATAACTTGGGATGAAAATGAGATGACTGCTGAATTCGATTCTAGAGTCTTTGGCGACCCCAAGGACGCTTTTATTATACAGGGTGTCTCAAAAAATGATCACATTTCTTTTTACTGCCATTTCCGCAAATCTTGACCAATTAAGCTGAAATTTTGATCATAGGTGCCAAAATTCGTGGAATTTTATGTGTTAAAGTTTGGTGCACTAGGCTTGACTCATTCCTGAGAAATTTAAAAAAAAAGTAAAATTTGGTAATTTCAATAGTAAAAGCCGGTCACCGAAAAATGGAAACATTTCCTTTTCCTGTATCGTTTCTAATTTTTGACGGAATTGGATGAAATTTGGAGTGTAAACGCAGAAGTTCAGGGTAATTCGTGTGTAAAAAGTTGACGCATGAACTCCAACGCTATCGTTAGAGTTTAGGCGATAATGTAATGTAACGTTTTTTCGGTGACCGGCTTTTGATATTGAAATTACCAAATTTCACTTTTTTTTTAAATTTCTCGAGAATTGGTAAAGCCTAGTGCACCAAACTTTAGCACATAAAATTCCCGGTATTTTGGCACCTATGGTCCAAATTTCAGCCTATTTGGTCAAAATTTGCGGAAATGGCAGTAAAAAGAAATGTGATCATTTTTTGAGACACCCTGTAGTTTAAGAGTTTCAGATTATTCCCACAACCTGCACATGTTCCCCCTTCTGAGAAATTTCTTGGAGAACAGCATTTTTGCCAAATTTGACTGGCCTTATCTCTGGAACAGCTTGACCTAGTAAGATCATACAAACATCGTTGGAGTCAAACAGTACATGTCCTAGGGGGTTCTGGGGCTTAGCTGGCCCCATAGCTAGAAAGGCCAAACCCCCCCCCCCTCACACTCGGAGATACATAGGTTAGGGACCCTCGACCCGAAAATTACAAGTACTAGTAGCGGCTCTAGTACTATAATAAACTGGTTCAGAAAGCGATAAGTTTTTAGTTTAAAATTCGCATTGAAAGCCATTGGAAGCCGTGTTTGGCGTTTCCACTGCTGATATTTAAAAGAAATCGGTGTTTTGAAGCTGTTTTTTGTCATTTTTTTGCCTGTTTTTAGGTCCAACACGCTATCTGGCAGCTTAAAATAGTGATTTCTGTCCTCGTTACTGAGAATACGTGCTAAAATGCATTTCCAGGCGTTTTGGAGCTTTTTGAAATTTTCGATCCCCCCTTTGGGCGGAAACCCCTCCGCCAGGACGGTCCGGACGGACTCTAGAATCGAGTTCTGTAGTCAGCTCAGTTGAATCGCAATCAGGAGAAAGTTCATCGCGCAAATTAGTGCTCAGAAAAGCGCAGCGCAGATGAGGCTATAGCCGAGGCCGTGGAGCTTCAGTTCGTCTAGAACTTAAGGTCGTGAGGTAGCGATGCAACCGGGATCCCGGTATTTCCCGAAGAACCGGGAATTCCCGGTATTTTCACTCCCGGTTTCCAATCCCGGTTCACACATTCTCTAATTCCGGGAAATACCGGGAAATATATTTTTTTAGCAGTATTGACAGTTTTTTGTGGCTGCTATGTTTTTCAGTGACATCTACTGTATATCCAACTTTCGTTTGCCGCTACCAGCAGCACGCAAAACGTTGAATAAGTTTTCAAATGACTGCTACTTGCTGAATTTGAGCGAACAGCCATGTTTTACAGCTAGTCTTTTTGTTTCAAATATCTATATATTGGTTTAGGCCGTAAACTTTATGTTCTAAACTTCCAACTTTATAAAGGCCTTCTATTGAGCAAAGCCACTCATTGATTGGCTATTCTTACACAACTCTTTCGGTCCAATTGACATCGAACTGCCTGCTGCCTGCCAAACCAACCCACTAAACCCATTCAACATAAATCTGATCTCACAGTGTACTGTAGTTTAGCCCGTTATGAGAGAAAAATTCTTCAGAAAACTGACTAGAAATGGTATCAATAGCTAAACCGGATGTTGAAAACAGTTATGTTTTATCATGCTGCATGCGTTTTGATCGATTTCCCGAATCCCGCTATTTCGCTCCCGGTTGCATCAATATCGTCAGGTCGACCACACCTCCATAAAAAGTGATTCGCGAAAGAAAAGCGCGCCAGGTCGTTTAATATTTTTAACAGACTTTCAGGAATACTTCTTCCCTTTATTCTTTTCTTCTCTTATTACTGTGTTACAGACAGGGTTGTATATTTTTCCGAAAAAAACCTCGGCCTGTTTTTTTCCAGTTTTTTTCCGGTTTTTTTCCTAAATCGCGGAAAAAAACTCCAGCCCAAGTTCTGAGTATCCTAGGCTGGTTTTATGATTCCTAACGCTTCCTAGCGCCTTCCTCAGTCTTGTTAGACCAGAAATACACGTGTTACATTGATATAAATCACGAAACAGGCATGAAACAGTGCCTGACAGGTTCCATAAATAACGCTATATGCAAATTTTCTTACAGCAGTTTGCATTTTTGTTTTTTCATGCCAAATTTGGTCTTTTTTGTTGTTTTTCTAACAGTTTTGAGTCAGTATGGCCTATTATACATAGCAAAAGTCCATTTTTTAAACGAAAAATGACGTAAATTAGCTATTTTTAGCTTGAGTTTTTTTCCGCGATTTATGTTTTTTTCCGACCCTTAGGAAAAAAACCGGTTTTTTCCGGAAAAAAACAGTTTTTTTCCGGTGTTTTTTTCCCACCTCACAACCCTGGTTACAGATGCGCTCCTTACTGAAAGACGGCATCGCAGTGTCAAAGGATGCGAAGGTGCGAAGATGCGGCAATAAGAACACCATAAATATTATAAAATCGGAGACCAGCCGATGTCTGTCGGCTCAGATCGGCCCTGACTTCCAACTGCACACAGTGCCGGACTTCGAACAGTTCTACGACCAGGCCATCGACTTTAAGTACCTACCTACTTTTTTCGTGCTTACACAGTCCAGACATTTTGTCCGTACTTGGCTATAGGGAACGACCGGAACCGGATTTTTGGAATCGGAATCGGAATCGGAACTCAAGTACAGTTCCGAATCGGAATTTTTCGGAATCGGAACTTTTTTGAAAATTGGCTTAAAATTTTGGAATAACCTGTTTTTTGGCAAAGAAACAGTGTTTACGCAACCATCCTTTACAATTCCATGCAAACATCCAGTACAAATCACCATGTCAAACGATAACAATGCATTAAAATCGCCAACCATCAATAGGTAAAATTCAAAGCGCGTAAATTATACGTTAAAAACAACTATTTTTCAACGTTTTCAGTAGAGTGCGAAATTGTAATCAATGTGAAAGAAATCCTGTGTCAACCACTGGAATGTACCTTTTCACTGAAATGCAATTTTTGGCTCAGTTACGCAAGTATTGGGTATTGGGGTCTCAGCTATTGGTAATGGTGTTGGGGTATTGGGTTTTTCAGGTATTGTTCGCACTCTAGTTTCCAGGCTTCAAGTGACTTCTGTCACCTTCCGAAATGTGTTTTGCCACTTTAAACGTCCATTCACTGGCTTTGATCAAAATCTTTGAGGCGTTCGAAGACTGCCGAGTGCTTCAGACTCAGGTGCTTCCACAACAGAGTGGTGCGAACTTATATTTTTACTTAGTGGGATTACAGTAGGTTATGGATTACTAAACTATGCAGATTGTCGATTGCACAGCAAAGAAGACACGCAATAGTACGCAAGAAATGGTGTTTGATTTCCTAAAAATTTAGCAAAAGTTCCGAAAAATTCCGAGACCTCTGAGTTCGGAATCGGAATCGGAACTGCCGGTTCGGATCGGAATCGGAATCGGAATCGGAATTCCGGTCGTTCCCTACTTGGCTAGTAGTAACTCTACTATACGGAGGCATTTTATGAAGCCCGGTTCGTTTTTAAAAATATAATTCGGTTTTCGACGCGAATTTAGTGAGTAGATACGGTAGCATGGTTAACTGGTGAACGACGACGATGGTAGACGACGATGCCGTCTGATGAATCATACACGAAGACTTCCCCGTCGGTAGGACGGCTGATCTGTTTAACTTAAAGCCTAACCATAAGTCTAAAGCTAAACTAGAGCATGAACTGATGCTTTAAATAATCCTGATTGTAATTCTGAGCCTAAAACTTAGCAAAAGCGTTAATCTAAATCGGCAATAGCGGTGTGGGCGGTACTGTCCGAGCATAAAAATTTTGGCAACTTTTGCAAGGGCGGTATTTGTCCTATTGCGTCTTACGGTAGTTACTTGATTTTCAGGAAAACTTGAGATAACTTCAGATAACTTTTCAGGGCTTCCGATAGGTTCCCATAGTATAGCTACGCGTAGCCAAGCTTCTTTATCTATACATACTGAGGTAAATTAGCTCAGGAAGGATATATAACTATACTCGGCCCTTAGCCTAGTATAGCTACATAGCCAAGTATAGTTAAGGAGCTCTCTGGAAGTCGGGTATCGCTACATAGCTTTAGGCTATCGACGAGGGCCCTTTACAGCTATACTTGACTATATAGCCGAGGTTGGCTATAGAGCTATACTAATAATTATTATGCATGTAGCTATACTAGGCTAAGGGGCCACTTAGGGCCGAGTATAGCTATACTTGAGCCGCGTCGTTGGCTCAGTGGGTACATGTAGCTCGCTGCCTCTGAGTTACAGCGGCCCCTGCATCCCTTGCGGTTGTAGTGGTTCATCCTCTCGGCGCGGCAAGTTTCTTGCTGCAAAGAGTTGGTCGTCGGCACAACGCTCCACCCAGGCCACCGAAAGCTGGTTACAGCGAGTACAATGTAGTGTTCCGACGATATCAAATCTTGTCGATATTCGATATCGATATCGATATCGATATTTATAGTTATGCAAGAAAATGTGAAAATTTAAAAGAGCAAACTGCTCTCACTGCTTATCAGTCAAGCCCTGATGCAATCAGCGATCTGACATCAATTAAGTAGGGAATCGCAGAAAAGACAGTGGCCTTCTGAAGCCCTTCAATGAAACGGTTGACCTCTCAGGCCGATGCCCCACCCTCAGGCATATGAGCTCAGACAGAATAGCGTATTTTAACTAATTTTAATGATATACAGGGTGTGTCAAAAAAAAACAACCCAGCAGTTTTTTTGCTGTAGCAACCGCAAATCTCAACCAATTTGAATGAATCCTGCTTTAAATGAAAGATAAATAAATTCTTGAAAAACTGGTGAAGGCCCTATTATGATACGATGCTTAGTTCCTGAGATATTTTCCTTCAAACTCAAAACAGAGATTTTGGCAGTGAACAAGAGCGATTCCGTTGCACTTCACAACAAAACGGATTCCTACTGCTGAGGAGCAACAATACTTTTACAAATGAAGTAACCAAGCATGTGTGGCACCAGAAAAACCTCGTTGCGTTAGCCCTGAGCAGTAGGAATTGGTTTTATTATGAAGTGCAACAGAATAATAAAAATCGCTCTTGTTCATAGCCAAAATCTGTTTTGATTTTGAGTGCAAATATCTCAGGAACCAAGCATCATATCTTAATAAAAGCTTCACCAAACTTTCAAGAATTAATTTATCTTTCATATAAAATAGGACTCACTGAAATCGGTTGAGATTTGCCGCTGCTACAGTAAAATATCTGCTGGGTTGTTTTAATCTCTGTTGTGCACTGCCAAAACCTCTGTTTTGATTTTGAAAGCAATTATCTCAGGAACTGAGCAACGCATCTTAATAAGAGCTACACCAGTCGTTCAAGAATTTATTTATCTCTTATTTAAAGCAGGATTCATTCAAATCGGTTGAGATTTGCGGTTGCTATAGCAAAAAATCTGCTGGGTTGTTTTTTTTGACACACCCTGTATATTAAGCCAAAAAGCTTGACTTTAGTAAAAATCCGACTTTTTTCCTTTCACCCATGCATCAGCGGTACACCCTCAAGATTTGAACATTTGACACCCCTCAGCAAAAATACTACCCTATGTCTGTTTCTGCCCTCCTGCTTCAAGCCTGCGGAGTGAGCAGCTCTTCAGTGTTGCTGCAGGCAGCCGTTTAAGAACCTAAGCGTTGCTGTCTAAAAGCTGAGAATGCCGAGAAATTTCATTGTTTCTGAGAACTATCATGCCACTGTTAGGTTTTGACTATACCATCGATTTTTAGTTGTCCAGGAAAAACTGGTTTTTTGCTGTTCCGGAGAAATAAATTTTGTGTCAGTTTAGTTTTTTCCTACTTTTCCGCACACAAAAATATCGAAAATATCGATGCGAAATATCGCGATATCGATATCGATATCGATATTCGAAAAAGGGTCGATATATCGACTTTTCGATATCGATATCGATATATCGTCGGAACCCTAGTACAATGTATGTAGGTAAAATGGGAACCGACTGGATCTGCCATTGCACCGAAGCCGCTCCAATAGCATGCCACATTGGAGAAAGAGCAATGACGTCAGGAGTTGTCCACGGAAACCGACTAGGCCTGGGGGCCTCTCTCACACCAGGGGAAGGACCAAGCGGACGTTGGGAGCCGACATCACTATGACGTCAACGCGCCAGGGACTCTCTTAGTACCTGGCGTCCAACAGCATGGCTAGAGTGGCTGGCAGTGATAGAAGGGAAACGTCTGAGATGACGAAACCACGGGGGTTGCGCAATGGATCGCAAGGTCTGAGCGTAGGGCTGTAAAGGCCCCCCGCACGACGACGACGATCGGATCGGAGGCCCCCCGCACATCGGATCGGATCGGATAGCTATACTTATTTTAGTATAGCAAGCAACATATCCTTTCTGAGCTAATTTAGCCAGCCAAGGACATATACCGAAGGCTGGCTAGGCACATACGTACATGTATTTGGGGGAATGGGGATTTCCAACAGGCCCGATTTTCGGAGAAAGTTCCCCCCCCAGCCGGATTCTGAGGTTTTTTGAAACCCTATTTTCGGTTTCTAAACCTGTAAACAGAGTTTCAGAAGCCCTGATTATGCTTTCAGAGATTCTGAACAGGGTTTTGGAACCCCAATAAAGGATTTAGAAGCCCTAAATAGGGTTTCGGAACCATAATTTGGGTTTCAAAATCTCTACAGAAGGTTCCAGAAATGCATTTTAACTGTATTATGACGAATAAAATGGTTTTTTTTGCACGTTTTAAAGCAAAATTGGTTTTTTTGCACATTTTAAATAAAAAAATAAGGTTTCTTGCATGTTTTAAAGCAAAAATAGGGTTTTAAACGATATTTTTGCGCTTCAGGCAGGATTTTTTTTACCCGATTTTTAGTCCTCAAAACCCTGTTTTGAGCCCAAAAAAAGTCGCTGAAACCCCCTTTGGGCATAGTGCTGAAACCCTATTTTGGATCAGAAAAATTCGCCCGCCCCAGCCGAAAACCCAGCTACATGTATTGCTAGGTATAGCCAAGTATGGGAAAATGCCCGGACGGCAATCAATCTCTTACTTCAGTAGAGCTGTTTCAGTTTAAAGGGAGCCAACATGTACATGAATGCCAAGAATATAATGCAGGAGTGTCGGCCGAAAAAAGGTGAAAAAGGATACAATAAAAAGATGAGAAGATTCAAAAAGACAGCTAAATGCTGGAATCAGGACGACCAGAAGGATTCGTTCCAGCGACCGCAGCACTGCGAAATTCATCGCAAGTGCATGGAAAAGTTAGTTTTTAAGCCGATTCACATTCTGCCAAAGAAATCATTTGACAGTGTCATAAGTACTTGGTTGTTTATCAAAGTTTTTGGAGAAATTGTGTTCAAATGCTAAGGAATTGTCTTTACTGAACCAAATAGCCAAAGAAAAAGATGAAAATACACTTTTTATGCGGTAAATCCGTTTCAGACAATGCGTTCTTGGTTTTCTCGGTATTTTTCAATTCTTAGTATTTTTGAGTCTACGTGTTTCTGTCTCGTTTACATCACTAAACCCCTGGAAGTAACCAAAATCAAATCTTTAAAATTTTCGACTTTTCCACTGACGCCGCGCGGCAACTACCTATTTGGTACAGATGGCAAACATGAGTATTTTCAAATATATATGTACAGGGTGTGCCAAAAAAAAACAACCCAGCAGATTTTTTACTTTTGCAACCATGAATCTTTACCGATTTGAATGAATCCTTTTTGAATGAAAATTGATAAATTCTTCAAAGATTGGTGCAATTTTTATTGAGATTCACTGCTTAGTTCTTGAGATATTTGCCCTCAAAGTCGAAACAGATTTTGGCAAACACAAGAGCGATTCCGTTGCACTTCACAACAAAACGGATTCCTACTGCTGAGGAGCAACAAGACTTTTACAAATGAAGTAACCAAGCATGTGTGGCACCAGAAAAACCTCGTTGCGTTAGCCCTGAGCAGTAGGAATCGGTTATATTATGAAGTGCAACAGAATAATAAAAATCGCTCTTGTTCATAGCCAAAATCTGTTTTGACCAGATGACTTTTACAAAGAATGCATAAAAGAGTAGCAGGAATTTGCCACTCAGCGGCCGGCCGGGCCGAGTGTCGATTGGCTGCACCATAATTACCGGAGGGTATTTCCCGACCGACCCCTACGGTAATTGCGCATGCGCTTTATTGCAGGGCAACCTGATTTCTGAGCAAGCATAATGTCACCAAAATTTTAGTTATTTTCTACAACGGCAATTCATTCCATAGTTTGTCTAAGATCTTCAAACATCAGGATAGCTAAAAAGATTGTCCAATTGCAAGGCAAGACTGCAAAATAATCTTGAAATGCATAAGGTTTTATTGCATTTGTGAAACTTTCCATTTTGAACGCATGCCACATGCTTGCATATTCCAGATTTTGTTACCTTCCTTTAAGTTTATCATGTTGCCGTAGATTTTAGGAAGCAAGGGGCAGCTATATTCCCAAAGACAGATTAAATATCCCACTCAAAAATCAGGTTGCGCCGCAATTATAAAGCAATGCATGCGCAATTACCGGAGGGGTCACGAAATTCGCGATGTCTCGGTAAATATTGTCCAGCGCATTAACACTGGGCCGGCCGCAGAGTGGCAAATTCTTGCTACTCTTTTACACATTCTTGCTTTTACCTAGACTAAAAAGCTAATACAGCATAGATAAAAAAATGTCCCATCGCTTTTTCGGCCTTCACTCAAACGTTTCGTTCTCAGTCACTTCTTTACCGATTTGGCTCAAATTTTCAGCAAAAATTAACAACATGGTTGGCTAAATATTCTGCAAGTGTGGTGCCAAAATTCCGACTCATACTGGTTTTATGACCCGAAAACTAGGAATGAGGGTGGTCCACGCAAATTTAATTTTTTTCGGTAATACAAGGAGTACAGGCCTGAAGCTTGCAGGAATGATTGGTGTTGCTATTGGCCATAATATACTAAGCGGGCATCCCTGTAGCTCAAAGGGCACTAAAATGGGGGAATTTCAAAAACATGACGAAATATGACTTTTCTTCGTAAAACCGGCAAAATGACGATTCTAAAGATTTTCAATTTTCAAAAAACGCTGCAGGGATGGTTACTATGGTGTGGAACAGAGCTTAAATATCAGGTTCATTTATTTGTCGAACTTCCTGCTACAATCTATGTTGATTAACAACAGATTCAGTGCTTTGATTCTAGAAGGTGCAGATTTCTTAACTGTGGGATTTTCACTCATGTTTTTGAAATTCCCCCATTTTAGTGCCCTTTGAGCTACAGGGCTGCCCGCTTAGTATGTTATGCCCAATAGCAGCACCAATCATTCCTGCAAGTTTCAGGACTGTACTCCTTGTATTACCGGAAAAAAAATTAATTTGCGTGGACCACCCGCATTCCTAGTTTTCGGGTCATAAAACTAGTATGAGTATGAATTTTGGCACTAAACTTGCAGAATATTTAGCCAACCATGTTGTTAATTTTTGCTGAAAATTTGAGCCAAATCGGTAAAGAAGTGACTGAGAACGAAACGTTTGAGTGAAGGCCGAAAAAGCGATGGGACATTTTTTTATCTACACTGTATTTTGGTATGCATTCACCTTATTCAGTGAATTTCAGAGAGTATGATTGCAACAGTTCTGACCTACAGTCAATCTCGCAAAGCTTCTGCATTTGCAATCGGAAACGACGCGTGCAAATGGTTGCTAGAGGCGTTTTGCTACAGGAACAAGTTATCGAGCAGTTTCTCAAGAAAGCGCCCGAAAACAGAGACTCTACAGACTGCGGCGATGCTGTCAGGGACTTCTTGTAAGTCTACTAGCATACCTGATTGGCTGGCTCCATGAGAAAACTCCTTTGCCCCAGCGATGTATGGATATTTTTATGCAAAAACCTCCTAAATACCTGTTATATTTGTAGTTTTTTTGGTGTTTTCCAAAATCGCGGTAAGGGGGCGTGCAACAATTACGTAATCGGACCCGTCTCTCTCCCCTGACAATTACTTGTAATAATTTGCTGACCCGCTCCCCTAATTACGTAATAATTTGGCTACCCCCGGCATTTCAGTTTTTTTGGAGAGTTGGGGGGAATCTTTTTACTAAGTGACGTTTTTAATAAAATAACATCTGTCTAGCTAGGGCAAGATATTGATAATTTTCTTAATTTGCTTTGTCGATCAGCTACAACTACATGTACGCATCAGGGTTGTGAGGTGTGTTTTTTTCCGTTTTTTTCCGAAAAAAAACCGGTTTTTTTCCTAAGGGTCGGAAAAAAACATAAATCGTGGAAAAAACTCAAGCTAAAAATAGCTAATTTATGTCATTTTTCAGTTAAAAAATGAACTTTTGCGATGTATAATAGGCCAGACTAACTCAAAACTCTTAGAAAAACAACAGAAAAGACCAAATTTGGCAATTTTAAGCAAAAAGGCCAACTGCTGTAAGAAAATTTACATATAGCCTTTATTGATGGGGCCTATCAGGCACTGTTTCATGCCTGTTTCGTGATTTATATCTATGTAAGATGGGTATTTCTGTTCTGAAAAGACTCAGGAAGGCGCTAGAAAGCGTTGGAATCATAAAACCAGGCTAGGGTACTCAGAACCTGTGCTGCAGTTTTTTTCCGCGATTTTGGAAAAAACCGGAAAAAAACCGGAAAAAAACTGGAAAAAAGCAGGCCGAGGTTTTTTTTCGGAAAAATATACAACCCCGGTACGCATAGTCTTCGTTTTACATAGAAGCCATTTTACATAGTGGCTTTTTGTTACAGATCAAAACACTTTGCTCATGGCACTTTTCACGACTTTAATAATAAACACCCAAGGGCGGCTATTTTGAAAGTACTGTACACGGGCGTATACGTATTTATGTAGAATTGGCAGCTGTTTCTGGATGAGCGTTGTCTCCCTGTGATTTGAATTTTTTGCACTGATTTTTCGACGAAAACTGATAATATCGTGTTTTTATACTGAAACTCATGCTTCTAGCTCCGAATTTTGAGGTTTTAACCCATTTTTCATCATATTTTTTATCTTTTCCAGGACAAAATGTTTTATCTGAACTGAATATCTGAACTGATAGCCTTTCCAAATAAACGCCCAGGGGGCCACTATATTTTTTGGGGGGGGGGGGGGGCGTTTATACAGAAACACCCGGTACGTGCATTGTATGTAGCGTATTCTGCAAACTTACAAACATTTAATTAATAATGAGTTGTTAATTGGCGTTTTCAGCAATACACCACAGACAGACATAGCCGAGGAAATGGATTCATCTATGCTAGAGTGCGGTGCCACTGAAAATTTGTCAGGAGCACTGAAAGAATTCTCAGCCTTCTTTGAATTTGATCTGATGGCCTCACAAGGATGTCAGATGGCTTTTAATGGTGATACGGTAAGCGTAAGAGAATAATTATGGCTCTGATAATTATTAGGTTATGTATTTTTAGACCGCAACTGAAGTCGGCTTTCGATTTATTGCCAATTTCTTAGCATGGCATTGGTCCAAATACACAAAGTTCTGCACTTGCTCCTGAATTTTGGTCCTTCTTCTTTCTTGTATACACATTTAACTGTTGTTTTGAATGCGTGAATGAATTACGATAGCGCTTATAGTGCTACATAAATTGATAAACTACCTTAAATAATGATCTCTCTTGCGTAACATTTGTCAGTAACTGCGTCAAATTGTTGAAAAGTACGATAAGACACAAAAGAAAAAAGTTTTAAACAGAAAATCCACGATTAGAGCAAATCTGTTTGTTACTTTTTTAAAGTTTGGTTACGTTTGACTAGTAAACTGTAGGAATCGTTGAGTCAACAGAAGAGCATTGTATGTTAATTTAGAAGGTTTACATGTAGGGTATGTACCGAGTCCTATGGGGCCGTCCATAAACTATGGCGTACAGAGATGGGCTGGGCGGGTGGGGGTGGTCGGTTGAACGTCGCAGAGGTTGGGGTTGGTGTCGAAAACGTCAACGTTTTTTTAGGTGCCTAGGAAGGTTTTGTCCGCAACTATATTACAAGGAAAACTCAACCCAGTTCATGTTTCCAACCATCAAAATGGTAGTTCACTGTCAGAAAGTTTCTTTTTCACAGCTTCTGCAGTGTCATGTCGATTTTGTTGAAGATTTTCTAATTTCGAACACAGTACCAAGTTTAGTCGGGGTCGGGGCGTGTCAGCCAAAAATGTCGTAGTTTTGTAGAGGGTTGTGATAAAAACGTCGGAGGGGGGTGGGGTACAAAACTTCGAATTTTTGAACGTCGTAGTTTATGTCCCGCCTACTGTTGGCAAGTCCGACTTGAACCTGGACTTATTAATAGGTTTTTAACCTGAAATCTGTGGACTTGAACCTGAACCTGAACCTATTTTATTTCAGCCGGACTTGAACCTGTTTCGTTTTACTGGACTCACTCAACAGGTTCAAAATTTGAGTGAAAATTTAGGCAAAATTTGTCAAATTTTCGGTTGGATTGCACAACATTTTCATGATTTCTTGTTTTTACACCGATTTTTCAAACTGAATTTGCGAGAAAACGAAACTACTGCCCCATAAAATGTGGTTTTCGTCATTTATTACTAGTAGACAGGCTTAAATAGCTCAGAAAAAGTTGCGATCAGTGTAAAATTTCAACAATTCTTGAAATTATCAGTGGACTTGAACCTGAACCTATTGTCCAGGTTTTTTAGATGGTGGACTTGAACCTGGACTTGAACCTGAAATTTCGATGTTGGACTTGACTTGAACCTGAACTTATTTTTTTAACCCCGGACTTTCCAACACTAGTCCCGCCCCTATCCTATCAGACACAAAGGACACAGAGACTTGCAGCGATTTTTATTAGCATCTGCCGGTGGTGCGACAGATCCAATTGAAATGTCTGCTAACATCAGTGAAAACGTTCCTTCCAACTCCGTTGTTTCTTCGTAACGTCTTGCAGTCGGTACCGGAGCTGTGGAGGCCGTGCACAAACATGCGATCGTTCTGTTTCAACATCAGAGGGCCCCCTGAGTCGCCCTGCAAAAAAGAGCTTGCAAGCAAATACAGGGTGTCCAACATACATTGTATGTACAGTAGAAACTACCGAAAGCAACCGCGGAAATTAGCGTGAGGTGTGCCTGATGTTAATTAAGCATAGGCGTTTCCGAGCCCTACTCGCTTCTCTGCATTGGCACTGAGCCACTCTAGCACGTTTCGTGACTTTCTGAAGCCTTCTTGAGGCCCATAAAACTGGTCCCGCTATTGTTATAAACGGATGGGGCCCCTATTTAGTAGTAGAGCCCGGTGCGTCATAATTACAGCCAATTGAGAGAGCCATTCTGTGCCTTTCTGACCGCCTAGATTACTTTCTGACAATTTCCGCGATTGACGGAAAATCATATACTTTCCGTGGTTTGTCTGTACTGTATCTAAATGTATATCATCGGTTTCCGCTTGCTGTAGCTTTGGTCTTGGTGAATGAATTTGGCTGAAATTTGAACACAACAAACGCAAATGCTTGGCATTTTTACTCTCAAAACTCTCGCCAACTTCGGTACTTCAACCATTAGTTATGCACTTCCAAATGTTCACTTTGACGTAGGACAAAAGTGCATAACTACGGGGCCGTCCAGGAACGACGTCGTTCCCAAATCCCGATTTTTCGGACCCCCCCAAAACCGCCTTGCGTCGTTTCTTGCGGACCCCCCCCCCTACGGCGACGTCGTTTTCGGTTTACCCTCCCTGATAAAAGGGCAGTACATACAGTACTGCAACGTTTTCTTGTACCATACAGCGCAATCAATTGAATAAATCACTACAACCACTCTGAGAAGCTTTTCTGTATGTAGAAACGTTTGATAGAATGTGCATAAATCGAAAATAGTGCAATTCAAGTACACTTAAATTCTGAAAAAAGCGACGTCGTTTTTTGCTAACCCCTCCCCCTCCTAGTGCGTCGTCTATCGTCGCATTTCAGCCGACCCCCCTCCTCCCTCTGGAATGACGTCGTTTATGGATGGCCCCTACGTCATGGTTGAACGAACTGACTTGGCCAAAACTTTGTGAGTAGAAATTCTGAGCTAGACCAAACCTGGGACACCCACCCTGTAATTCTGGAGGAGTGGTTTTGCGTTTCCAGCTGGGGCTAAACCCAACCAAACCTTTATTAGTGATGAAAAATCATGGAATTTGAATTTCAATTCAATAACAATTGAAATTAATTTTTACATCAATACACACCTCCATAGTACATTACAGATGGCAAATATTAAGATTTTCGAATATATATGTATATGTATATATGCAAAGTAGGTTCAAATGCATATGAATATGTATATATACATATGCAAACAAAAATAGAATTATTGCATATTTTTTGCATATTTGTATATTTTCATAAAACTGCAGAATAAACTAATTTTTAGTCAGAACTCACGTGCAACAATATTGCTAAATGAGTTCAAACTACTTTAGCCTTGAGAAAACAGTGAATTCCAAGCAGAAAATGTCTTACCAAAGAGAAAACCTATTCGGTATTAGGTTCGCTCTAGTGTAATTTTTCATTTTCATGACAAATACTTGAACCTTTTTTGGCTTGAGCAATAAGAACATGATTTGGAACACTTCATTTCCTCACACAAAACAGTGGCCTAGTCTAACCAACATACAGTGTTGGCCATAAAAATAGGCCGTCTGGCCTTTTTTTTAGAGTTTTCTGAATAATTTCAAATGGCCCCCATTCTGTGAATTTTCAACCGAATGAAAAGATTTTTGGCTAGCCCATATAAAGATGGTCAACCTGGAAAATTTGGGAAACATTCGATGAAGGGTTCGTGAGATATTTACGTTCAAAACTGACGTCTGAAAATTCGGGTCCATTCATTTCGCAACGGCATAACTCAAGGCTATAGAAGGCTATCAGGCTAGGACTTGGCCAAAACAAACTCTTAGCAAATAATAATAACCGTGCCAAAAGCCTTTTCATTCTGTTGAAAATTGACACAATGGGGGCCATTTGAAGTTTTTGAGAAAACTCGAAAAAAGGGCAGGCGGTTTTTTATGGTCAACACCATACATGTAACAGGGGGGTCGGGGGGGGGGCCCCCCCCCCACCCGCCTTTGGCCACCCCCCCCCCCCCCGGATGGGGACCCCCCCCCCCCCCCGAGACGATTTCACCGACCCCCCCCCCCTCCGATTTTTCTGGCAAGTAAATTTTCGAGCAAATTTTTGCAATTTTTTACAATTTCACACACAAAAATTGCCAAAATCGCCTGCAAAACAGCACTTTTTAGCTGTATTTCAGCCCAAATTAGCGATTTTTGGCGATTTTTAGCCCAAAAATTGCGATTTTTTCGGTTTTTGCGCGTTTTTAAGTGCCCACCCCCTCCCCCAAAAATTTTGGCTCAGACCCCCCCCCCGGCCGGCGCCAGACCCCCCAACCCCCCTCCCCCCATCGGCGGATGACCTGTTACATGTATGGTCAACACTGTACTTAGTAGTATTAGCAGATTAATTTGACCTATCCAAAAAGCAAGCACTACACTTCTGAATGATAGCCGGGTGGAAGAGAAGGCCAAATTGAAAGCGAAATTTTGGTACAGTATGTTGGTTTTACGTGGCTATAACAAACAGATAATAATCATAAATTAGCACTGCATACTATCGCTAGCAGGGATGTGAGGTGGGAAAAAAACACCGGAAAAAAACTGTTTTTTTCCGGAAAAAAACCGGTTTTTTTCCTAAGGGTCGGAAAAAAACATAAATCGCGGAAAAAAACTCAAGCTAAAAATAGCTAATTTACGTCATTTTTCGTTTAAAAAATGGACTTTTGCTATGTATAATAGGCCATACTGACTCAAAACTGTTAGAAAAACAACAAAAAAGACCAAATTTGGCATGAAAAAGCAAAAATGCAAACTGCTGTAAGAAAATTTGCATATAGCGTTATTTATGGAACCTGTCAGGCACTGTTTCATGCCTGTTTCGTGATTTATATCAATGTAACACGTGTATTTCTGGTCTAACAAGACTGAGGAAGGCGCTAGAAAGCGTTAGGAATCATAAAACCAGCCTAGGATACTCAGAACTTGGGCTGGAGTTTTTTTCCGCGATTTAGGAAAAAAACCGGAAAAAAACCGGAAAAAAACTGGAAAAAAACAGGCCGAGGTTTTTTTCGGAAAAATATACAACCCTGATCGCTAGAAATATGCAAACGGAAATATACAAACCGTTTGCATATTAGGTTCGTTTGCATATGTATAAAACATATTGGAAAATCGAATACATATGTATATGTATATGTCAGGGGGGGACCCAACCACGACAAATCTTGAAATATGTGCCGGGCCACTTCCGGTGACCGACATTCAAACGGTTGCCATTCGCTCAATTCTCAAGCTATCGACAAGCGGCTTGGTGCATTGTGTAGCTGAGATAATGGGCTTTCTAACAATGTGCCCCAGTTTAGTATATCCCAATTTTTGGCGAAAATGTTTAGCGTTTTTCGCGGTTGAAAGTGATTCAAAAAATTGCTCATTATTTAAACGGTCATAACTTTTGACAATAAAGAGCTAGCCATATACTGATCACACCACATGAAAGAGCTCGTCGAGTACAATATTGTAGATGCCATCGGAGTCCAGATTAATCGATTCTAGCCTGAGTAGTAGCATGCCAAACATGATCATAATTTTTGGGCTCAATTTTCGCATTTGTCGTGCTTTCCAAGACCACTGGCAGCGAAGCAGTGTTCTAATTGAGTCGTGAGGCCCATCAATCGAAGCGTCTTGGTGCTCTGAGTTCAAAAAGCATACACAAACCTAAATTGGAGGCTTCGTATCTATGTTACTGACCGAAGTTGTAAACGACTATTTCATACCCGTATAGAGCCTAATGTTTGCAGCCATTTTTTCACAAATAGAACATCGAAATTTCAAATTCTGAACGAACATTCTGATGTAGAACGGGGAGACGAATCGATTGGTGTGAGAAACGTCTTTCTACGACCACGTTTTCCTGGTGGACAGTTGACATGAATGAATGTCGCTCTGATTTTCGCTACAAAAATGGCCTGTTTTATAGGGAATTCATGGTCTTGCTCATCATCTGGTGATCCCAGATGGATCGCTGAGCTACCAATCGATGCACAACGGTCCGTTAAACTCGAAAATCGCGGCTGCATCGCTCTTTTAACCATTGCCATCACTGTACAAGTGGAAATATAGGAGTGGTCGGATTTTCACCTTTGTCTTCTCACATTCTGAGTTAATTTTCGACGAAATAACGGTCGAAAATTAAACTTCTGAACGAACATTCTGATGCAGAACGGCGAGACGAATCGATTGGTGTGAGAAACGTCTTTCTACGACCACGTTTTCCCGGTGGACAGTAGACATGAATGAATGTCGCTCTGATTTACGCTACAAAAATGGCCTGTTTAGTAGGGAATTCTTTTTACACACGAATTACCCTGAACTTCTGCGTTTACACTCCAAATTTCATCCAATTCTGACAAAAATTAGAAAAGATACAGGAAAGGAAATGTTTCCATTTTTCGTGACCGGCTTTCACTATTGAAATTACCAAATTTCACTTTTTTGAAATTTCTCAGGAATGAGTCAAGCCTAGTGCACCAAACTTTAACACATAAAATTCCCCGAATTGTGCCACCTATGGTCCAAATTTCAGCCTATTTGGTCAAAATTTGCGGAAATGGCAGTAAAAAGAAATGTGATCATTTTTTCGGTGACCGGCTTTCACTATTGAAATTACTAAATTTCACTTTTTTTGAAATTTCTCGGGAATGAGTCAAGTCTAGTGCACCAAACTTTAACACATAAAATTGCAAGACTTTTGGCACCTATGGTTCAAATTTCAGCCTATTTGGTCAAAATTTACGGAAATGGCAGTAAAACGAAATGTGATCATTTTTTTGAGACACCCTGTATTTATGGTCAATTGCTTGCTTTTTTTAAAGGAAATAGGCACAATAGCTGGTTAAGATCGCTTCAAATGCTTTGAATTTACGTTAAAAGAAGCCTTACAAAGCATTTCCATAGCATAACGTGGCTGTTTTTGGCAAAAAATATGGGTACCATTTTCAGACTTTTAGTATTGTATTTTTGTTGTTTTAAAATCAAATTACTGCTCTAAAAGATGAAATTAGTGCATTTTGTAATCAAACTCACGCCATTTCGATTAATTCTGCAATAAAAAGCGATTGTTAAAAATATTTTCTTGTTATTTTGGAAAATAACTTGTGGAAAAAAACCGAAAAAAAAACTGAAAAAAAAAAAACCCGGCTTGAAACTTTTTCGGGAAAACAAACTGACCTGTACCTACGTGTAGGTGTACCTAGATCATTAGAGATTTCCGCTTTCAGGCGTCACAACCAATGCGCTGCATCCTGGCTTGGTGAAAACTGATATTTTCGACAATTTCTCGCCCTTTATTAGAAACTTTACCGTTTACTTTCTGGGACCGTTTTGTAAAGTAATGTCTCCTTTTGTTTTCAAGTGGTAAAGTAGTTTTAAAATAAATATTCAGAGCCCGAGAGAGGGGGCTGCAACCAGTCTGTATCTGGCTACCAGCCCTGACGTCGATACCGTAACCGGACTCTACTTCGCAGACTGTAAGCCGCGACAACCGTCGAAACTGGCCGCGGACGCCGATCTGGCAAGCAAGTTCTGGCAATTTAGTTCGAAGATTACTGGCTGTGATAAGTGATACTGTATTCCATTTCAACAGGCACTGCCGTAGTTTACTGTAGAGCATTAGAATAATACAGGGTGTGCCAAAAAGAAACAACCCAGCAGAGTTTTTGCTGTAGCAACCGCAAATCTCAACCGATTTGAATGAATCCTTTTTTAAATGAAAGATAAATAAATTCTTGAAAGATTGATGTACGGTTTATTAAGATAGCCTTCTTAGTTGCTGAGATATTTGTCTGGGTCTGGCGCCGGCCTGAGCCTCTGAGGGGGTCTGAGCCAAAATTTTGGGAGGGGGGTAGGGCACTAAAAAACGCTCAAAAATCGCAAGTTTTGGGCTAAAAATCGTCAAAAATCGCTAATTTGGCCTGAAATACAGCTAAAAAGTGCTGTTTTTGCAGGCGATTTTGGCAATTTTTGTGTCTGAAATTGTAAAAAATTGGAAAAACTTGCTCAAAAATTTACTTGCCAGAAAAATCAGAGGGGGGTCGGCGAAATCGTCTCGGGGGGGGGGGGGGGTCCCCATCCGGGGGGTCTGCCCTAAGTCGGGTGGGGGGCAGACCCCCCAGACCGCTCTGTTACATGTATGCTCTGTTCAGATTTCGTACCATATACGGTACCGGCACAAATGGTCATGGGCAGAGATACCATGTACAGTATGATACCACTACAGTCCCCGAACGTGGCGTACCATGTGGTACCGGTCCCTTATTGGTGTTAAATGCCTGACTGTGGTAGTTCTCGGCCAAATTGAATGAAAGGTGAAAAAGTAAGGCATGTGCAATGGCGTAGCTGGGAATCGAACCCAGCACCTTTGGATCGCCGGTCCAGTCCAGTGCTCTAACCACTAAGCTACACGCCGATACCAGACCAACACCTTAAACTCAGTATTTGAGAAAGCTAGCCAGTCATGAGGAGCGGGCAGAAGCCACCACAAGCATCAAACTCAAGCTGAACTAGTATAGCCAAATTGAATGAAGGGTGAAAAAGTAGGCATGTGCAATGGCGTAGCTCTCAAAATCTGTCTCAAAAGAGAGTGAGCTCGAGATGCATCGGCAAAAAGTGCAGCGCTGCTGCGATCTCCCGTCGAGCGCCTGTGAGGTTTTAGTTCATTAAGCGTCGGTGCTCCTTCATTGCTTCAATTAGGAGGAGTATTAATGAGGTCGCAGAAGCTGCTATCGTTGCCATGGACGGAAATTATGGCTCCGAACCTATCTACTAACTCCAGTATGTTATCTAGCACTAGTAATCCGGCGTTGATCGGTCTGTTATTCGTTCTGTTGGCTTCGCTCGAACTACTGATCTATATTCCGTGTCTGATCGCAATATGGAACGACAGCTATTTCAGACGACATCCTTGTTTTCAGGTGAAGTCAAAAAATTTCTATCAAAATCGATTAGTTTGCCAACGGGAACGGCTGCAGCTGTTGATGCGGTAACAGCAACCGACTATGAGCGAACCAGCAAAGTATTTATTTTAGGGAGTTAGAGAAAAGAACAACGAGGAGAGGTATTAAAAAACACAACCACACACAATACAAACAACAGTAGAACAGAACTCTGAACAACAACAGTAACAATAATAATAATGCAGCATTGAAGTGCATCTCTACAGCAGCTTTATATAGCGGCTTTTTATTACTGTAAAAGCGGCCACCGGCGTTGATTTAGTTTGGGCACCTTTTCACAAATTCAATTCTAATCTAAATGAAGCGCCCTGGGTTGGCTGGCTGGCTAGGTGCCGTCCATAAACGACGTCGTTTCAGCGGGTGAAATGCGACGAAAGACCACGCACCAGGAGGGGAGTGGGTTAGCAAAAAAACGGCGTCGCTTTTTTCGGAACTTCGATTGTGTTATTTTCAATTTACTGTAAGTACTTTCTGTCAAAGGTTTCTCTACATACAGAAAAGCTTCCCAGAGTGGTTGTAGGGATTAGTTCATGGTGCCAGTCCACTACCAGAAACGGCACTAGTGCCAGACTGTTTAATCCTTTTAAATTAGTGCTCTATTTTATTTTAGATGCTGCTCAGCTTGGGTGCCTCGGATTTGATCTCTCTGACCGCTCAGGTGGTTGCTGGTTTGACAACCGTAACCGGAATTCATATACCTTACTGGTATAGCTTTGTCAGTACTGTTATTTTACTATAGTCTAGTAAAACAAAAATTAGTAATACTAGTGGTATTTTACTAGTAGTAAAATAATAGTAAAAAGGAAAATTAAGAGCCAATACTAAAGTAAAAATTAAATTAAACTACCAAATATATGGTCAATAGTAAAATAGAAATTTTACTACTGGAGAGTGCTGCATTGGGTACCCGGGTACACTAACCAGCACTTAGCTTTTTCCGCAACAAAAATCAGATCCTGTTAGTGTACCTGGTACACTATCTGGCACTTAGCCAAATCATGTTAAACTGCTTGTTTTCAGTGATTTCTGAGCAAAAGTGCAATTTTCCAATCCATATTACTGTTTCTTCCATGTAAATCAGAGTGGTTGGTCAAAGTTTCCATTCTTGTGAGTTTTGTGTCAGTAAAAACTATTGAAAATGCTACGAGACCTGCTTTAAAGCTACCTTACCTGAATGTTGAAATTTTGGACACCCATGACATAAAACGTGTCTCCAAATAGTGAACCCCGGGTACACAATCCGGCACCAACTGCCAGTTAGCAGTGGCGTATCCAGGATTTCGGAAAGGGGGGTGTAAAATTTGGAAGTGCCTGGTTGGGCAGCGGCCCAACCAGGGTAAAAGAAAATTTAGCAAAACTTGCATTCAAAAACGCGTTTAAAACACATTCCAGGCTTAAACTTAACAGAAATTATAAGTTTTAGTAGTTTAAAGTGGCCTGGTTGGGCTTCTGCCCGACCAGGGCGAGAAAATTTTGAAAATTTGGCCTTCAAAAACGCATTTAGAAGGCATTCTGAGCACAAAATAGACAGTTTTAGTACATAATTCATTAGTTTCTTATATTTTTGACAGACTTTTTCTTCCTACCTCCACCGCAAAGGGAGGTGTTCACACTCTACAACCCCTGGATACGCCACTGCCAGTTAGTGTACCCCGGGTACACTATCTGGAGGGGTACCCTATGCAGCACTCTCTGGTACTATTTTACTGTTTTTGGTTAATTCCAGCCAAATTCTTGAATACTTCTTCACTTCTGCAATAAAAGATGTGTGGGCGCACTTTTGTGAGTCGAATTTCACATGTTTTTTGTGTCTACAGTTCTGGAGAACTTCGTATCATGATCAAATTTAGAAACTATTTCGACCAACATCAATTATTCACAATACCTTGGCATCATTGATTCAAAATTCCACGTTATTATGACTAGTAAAATCATAGTAAAGTAGTAGTAAAATTAGTATAACTGTCAGTAAAACAAAAATCAGTAAAATCGGAGCTGCCTGGTAGTAAAACAAAAACAAAAATTAAATTGACAGGCTGCATTTGTAGTAAATTTAGTAAATAGTAAAATAATAATCAACGAGTAAAATAACAGTAATTGTTCAGTCAGACACACATTACCTATACATATGTACAATTGTACAATTACATTATTTACTTATCGATTTATACTGTAGGGTCAACAAGCTGGTAGGAGCAGCGGTTCACGGGTTCGGCTGGTACACCTACACGGTTCAGTGTCACGTGATTGCTTTTAACCGGTGCATCACTATGGTCTCTATTCATACAAGGCAAAACAACCTAGCCAACACTCTGTTTTCTCCTCGGGCCACTAAGGTTGGTACAGAATGGAACTATTTCTTTTTGCTGTTATTTCTCCAGACCTCGGTGATACGTGCGAAGATAGGGCGAGGGAGATTTTTAGTTCTAAAATTGGCTACCATATAGTGCTGTTTATAGTACCCGGTTACTATATATGGCACCTTAGGGTTTTGCGAAAATATAATTGAATCCATTCAAAGTACAAGTACCTGGATACTATATATGGCACTTACATTGTAGGCTCATACATGTAACAGGGGGGTCTGGGGGTCTGCCCCCACCCGACTTAGGCCAGACCCCCCCTGATGGGGACCCCCACTTTTCAGGAAATTTTTGTCATTCTTTTACAATTTCAGACACAAAATTTTCCTGTAACACAACACTTTTCAGCAGTATTTGAGCCCAAATTAGCCATTTTTGAAGATTTTTAGGCGATTTTTTGCGTTTTAGCGTATTTAGGTTTCTAGCTTCCTAGAATTTGGGTTCAGACGTCCTGGCCGGCGTCAGACCCGCCAACCCTCTCCTCTTCAGCGGATGGCCTATTACATTTATGGTGCATACCTAAAGGTTGAAGCGACAGTTTGGCCAAAACTTCGAGAGTAAAGATTCCGACGATTTGTTCATGTTGCGTTAAAATTAGAGCGGAATTGATTGACGAGCGGAAAAATTACAGCAGGACAAACACGAGACAGAGAAATGGACATTGATCAGTTGAGCAGATCAGTTTAGGTTTGGATCGGTCTCTGTTGGACCTACGGTGCCGTGTGGTGCGCGCTGGAATGCACGCCGCTTTGCAGCTTCGTTTATGCCGACAGTCTGTACTCCTGGTACTTTGACCCGAGCATGCCTGAATTTGGTCTCTGCAAGGCAGTTGGGTGGTGGCAGAACCTCTTTCAGCTCGGCATGAACGGCCTCTGGTACTTGGTGATTGTGCTCTGGCTCAAATGCACTGTAAGCAAATGCAGTACATACAGGTAGGGATGGGCACGTAAATTAATTTTCGCAACGCGTAACGTAAATTAAGCGCCGATTTTTAATTTACGTTACGTTTAACAATTACAGTAATTAAAAAAATCCGGATACGGAAATTAAACGAATACGAAAATTAAAATTTAGCAATACGTAAATTAATTTCCGTACATGAATTAATTTACGTTCCTAGCGCAAAACAGATTTTTCTGTTGAATCCTGAGCCCCCCGCATTGTTTTGTTGTATTATACATGTAGACATATTTTTGGTTACTACTGAATCTTAAGTGCGACTTTTAAGGCTAATTTTGCGAAAATTTTTTGCACAGAAGCCGAATCCTACTCTTCGATCTGCTAAACAGGTTAATTTCGGTCACTTTTACGGTCGGAATATCCTTTAGATATGTGTTTGAACAGAAGGCTTGAATTTGTCAACATGTTATCTCCCTGTATACGAAAATAGGCAGAAAAGCCAGGCAACTATAAATTCATTCATGTGTAGGTGTTGTACTACTGTTGGAAAGTTCGGGGTTGAAAAATAGGTTCAGGTTCAAGTCAAAGCCAACATCGAAATTTCAGGCTCAAGTCCATCTTCTCAAAAACCTGGACAATAGGTTCAGGTTCAAGTCCACTGATATCTCCAAAAACTGTAGAAATTTTGCGCTGCTTCCAACTTTTCTGAACAATAAGCCTTGCTATTGGCAGTGAAAAAAATAGATCAGACTTTACAGCGCAGTGTACTTTCGTTTTCTGACATTTTCAGTTTGAAAATTGGTATAAAAACATGAAATCTTTAAAACCGAAAATTTTGCATATTTTTGCCTAAAAATTGCACTCGAAATTTGAACCTATTGAGAAAGTCCAACAAAACGGAACCGGTTCAACTATGGCTGAAATAAAATAGGTTCAGGTTCAGGTTCAAGTCCACAAATTTCAGGTTAAAACCTATTAATAGATCCAGGTTCAGCCGGACTTGTCAACAGTATGTTATACATTTAAAATGCATTCAAACAGAGAAGTGAAGTTAGTTACATAGTTTTCTTCACTACTAATCTTATACGTAAGTACTGTCATACAAAGCAAAGAAACCGTCAGTGTGTGGTAGGTAGACTACAGTCTGTAGTACGTACGTACATAGTTGGCCAGTTTCTGCGCAGTTATTAAACCCTTTGCAGCTACAGTAATTCAGCCAACAAACATACCCACATTTCTTTCCTTCTCTCTCATTTCACTCTTCACTTTTGAAACTGTAGAGTACTCTGCAGAAAAATATCTACGATAAAATGCAATTTATTCTGCAGTTATTCGCAGATGGATTTCTGCAGAGACGAGAATGCAGACAACTCTGCACATTTTTGAATATACTTTGCACTATTCAAATTCAAATCGTGCGGAGCGCCAGTGTCACTGCCAGTTGGCATTGTTGCGCCGTCTGAGCTAGTAAAATATTACCGGCTACGAACGTGGCCACGTCTTATCAGTGCCTTCGGGCCTGGCAACAGTGTATGGTTGCAAAGGAGCTTCGACTCCCCAAAAATATTGTTAAAAAAATCGTGGGGAGCCAAAAAGAAACTAAGAAAAATACAACAAGGTCCGATACACGATTCATGTTATTTTCTGTGAAACCCATCTGAAAATTCTAAGTTTTGTGTGGAATGGACACATGTTTGATGGTTTTTCATTGCAACGATCTGGAAAGAGGTAAGGATTATCTTTATAGTGCGTTAATCTAAAACTGCTTTATCGCTTTTTAGATGAACAACCTTCTCATCAGTGCTCATGCACAGGTTACCTGATAAGCGACGCATCGCATGAACGATGGCTAAAGCACAGCTAACTACAGAACATAATGTCTCCTAAGGTACGCAAAGAACCGAAATTATAAATTCTCTGAATAGGGATGTGATATAAAGCTACGTATTTAGGAGAAGAGAGCGTGATAGAACAAGCAGGCTGAATCGAAAGCTAGCAGAAAATCGAAACTGAACGTTCATGCTTCTTCTCAGATGGGATCGACTCTCTCAAATCGGACAAGTCAATCATTCCGAATCAACCTCTTCAAAGTCCAAAAAGCTGCCATGTTCTGTTTACTTTATGTATTCGCAAAAGACAGTGAGTGCACTTTGTATTTCTGTGTTTGACTGATGATGATTGATGTTTCTTTTCTTTGTGATGTTTCACAAAAATATGTGTCTATTATAACGTGAAGATTAATCTGAAAATAAACGAAGAGAAAATCTCCCATAAAGTGCACAGTATGTCTGCAGAAAAGTGAAGAGTGAAAAAAGCGCAGAAATGTCTGCACTTTTGAACTGAAGACAAAGTCTGCATTAAAACTGCAGATTGTCTGCACTTTTGTCAGGATAATTCTATGGGTGCCAATTTTCAGTCCTAGTTTGCAAAAAAGTGCAGAATATTTTCCGGTTTTGTGAAGAATGAAATGAGAGAGTTCCTTTTAATGTGAAGTTAGATTTCAAAAATACGATAGCAATTTCAATCGAACAAACATAGAATTAAAATTCGCATTGCATACAGTTCATTTTTATGATTTTTTTCCGCGATATTCGATTGCTACTACCTACTAGCGATTTTTGAAGAAAAACGAAAATTAATTTACGTATGGCTGGAATCTTAGTTCTTACGACGTTACGGAAATTAATTTATGTAACGTGTTACAGCAAGAAATTAGCCATTTTAATTTCCGTAACACGTTACGAATACGGAAATTAAAATCTGGTAAAACAGAAATAACACGTACGTAAATTACCGATTTTAATTTACGTTGCCCATCCCTACATACAGGGTGTCCCAAAAAAATGACAACATTTCTTTTTGCTGCCATTTTCGCAAATTTTGACCAAATTGTCTGAAATTTGAAACATAAGTGCCAAAAAAGTGGGAATTTTATGTGTTAAAATTTGGTGAATCAGGATTGACCCAGTCCTGAGAAATTCAACAATATATAAAATTGCGAAATTTCAATTAAATGTAGAAACAGCATAAAAATGGAAACTTTTCTTTTTGCTGTATCTTCTTTAATTTATGTCGGAATTGGATGAAATTTTGAATATAAGCGCAGATATTTTGTAGGTCAAAAGTTCTGGCATTAATCAGTCCATATCGCTGGTACCTGGAAACCAGGGGGGGGGTCCGACCGGAACAAATCTCAAAATATGATGGGCGCCATCAAGCTCAGCGCACGTACCGACGGTGTGCCTTAACCGATCCGGTCGCGTTACCCACCGTTCGATAGGTCTTTGCGTTGGCTTTCAAATGAGCTAAGCAGCGCCGTCATCCGACCATGTTTGCGCGCGAAATTCAAATTTTAGCGACTCGGCTCTATTATTTGATTTTCTACCTAAACGGGAAACGTTGCCATTTTTGCAATTTTGATCGTAGGTCAATGCGCCAACCGTCAAACGACGCAGCGTGACGAGATCTACAGTTTCCATGCATAGCCATCGTTCTACGCCTTCCGGCGCCAACACTAGATGTCTGAGAGTGAAGCAGTCGAATTTGGCCGTTTTTGCCACTTATTCCTGAGTAGTTTTCAGGCCATAGTTCACTTCGCGGTTGACAGATTTAGCTGGTTCATGCACGAAAACACTCCTAATTGAACGCAGAATGCTAATAACACAACCGGGGCGCTGGGCAATCCACTGTAGGACCTCCAGTATCAGCATTACCGGACTATCGGGAAAAAGTATGTCTGAAAGAAGATCAATTTTCTCGCTAAAGAAAAACAAATTTGCATATCTGCTGAATACGATTTTTAGAGCACATCAAGACCTTTCATTTGGTGCATTGCATGCCCTTGTAGCTTATCGGCAATATGGTGTTCATTTTCGATTTTTCTTTTTTGTACGATTTGAGAGCTGGATTTTTGACAGTTTTTGGTCTGTTTCTTGCGCAAAAATGATCGCATTGAGTCCGTTCTGCTGTCAAATGAATCGCCACGGTCCGCTGCGTCTTTTAATGGATAGCTTATTTGGATTGGTCCACGCCAGGGGGGTCCAACCGGAGCAAATCTCAAAATATTATGGGTGCCATCAAGCTCAGCGCATGTACCAACGGTGTGCCTTAACCGATCCGGGCGTTTTACCCACCGTTGGATAGGCCTTTGCGTTGGCTTTCAAATGAGCTACACAACGCCGTCATGCAACAATGTTGGCGCGCGAAATTCAAATTTTCGTGACTCGGCTCTATTATTTGATTTTCTACCTAAACGGGAAACGTTGCCATTTTTGTATTTTTTGATCGTAGGTCAAAGCGCCAACCGTCAAACGACGCAACGTGACGAGATCTACAGTTTCCATGCATAGCCATCGTTCTACGCCTTCCGGCGCCAACACTAGATGTCTGAGAGTGAAGCAGTCGAATTTGGCCGTTTTTGCCACTTATTCCTGAGTAGTTTTCAGGCCATAGTTCACTTCGCGGTTGACAGATTTAGCTGGTTCATGCACGAAAACACTCCTAATTGAACGCAGAATGCTAATAACACAACCGGGGCGCTGGGCAATCCAAGCAATCCACTGTAGGACCTCCAGTATCAGCATTACCCGGCTATCGGGAAAAAGTATGTCCGAAAGAAGATTGATTTTCTCGCTATCGAAAAACAAATTTGCATATCTGCTGAATACGATTTTTAGAGCACATCAAGCCCTTTCATTTGGTGCATTACATGCCCTTGTAGTATATCGGCAATATGGTGTTCATTTTCGATTTTTCTTTTTTGTACGATTTGAGAGCTGGATTTTTGACAGTTTTTGGTCTGTTTCTTGCGCAAAAATGATCGCATTGAGTCCGTTCTGCTGTCAAATGAATCGCCACGGTCCGCTGCGTCTTTTGATGGACAGCTTATTTGGATTGGCCCACGCATTTTATAGTTATAGTGCAAAATCATCTGAAATTCATGACAAATCTGCCTTTTAAATCAAGTAAGTGCATCCAACTGGACTTACGGTAGTATATGATACTATAACTATAAAATGCGTGGACCAATCCAAATAAGCTATCCACCAAAAGACGCAGCGGACCGTGCCGATTCATTTGATAGCAGAACGGACTCGATGCGAACATGTTTGCTCAAGAAACAGATCAAAAACCGTCAAAAATCCAGCTCTGATATTGTACAAAAAAGAAGAATCGAAAATGAACACCATATTGCCGATATGCTACAAGGGCATGTAATGCACCAAATGAAAGGTCTTGATGTGCTCTAAAAATCGTTTTCAGCAGATATGCAAATTTGTCTTTCGTTAGCGAGAAAATCGATCTTCTTTCGGACATACTTTTTCCCGATAGTCGGGTAATGGTGATACTGGAGGTCCTACAGTGGATTGCTTGGATTGCCCAGCGCCCCGGTTGTGTTATTAGCATTCTGCGTTCAAATAGGAGTGTTTTCGTGCATGAACCAGCTAAATCTGTCAACCGCGAAGTGAACTATGGCCTGAAAACTACTCAGGAATAAGTGGCAAAAACGGCCAAATTCGACTGCTTCACTCTCAGACATCTAGTGTTGGCGCCGGAAGGCGTAGAACGATGGCTATGCATGGAAACTGTAGATCTCGTCACGCTGCGTCGTTTGACGGTTGGCGCTTTGACCTACGATCAAAAATGCAAAAATGGCAACGTTTCCCGTTTAGGTAGAAAATCAAATAATAGAGCCGAGTCACGAAAATTTGAATTTCGCGCGCCAACATTGTTGCATGACGGCGTTGTGTAGCTCATTTGAAAGCCAACGCAAAGGCTTATCCAACGGTGGGTAAAACGCCCGGATCGGTTAAGGCACACCGTTGGTACATGCGCTGAGCTTGATGGCACCCATAATATTTTGAGATTTGCTCCGGTTGGACCCCCCTGGCGTGGACCAATCCAAATAAGCTATCCATTAAAAGACGCAGCGGACCGTGGCGATTCATTTGACAGCAGAACGGACTCAATGCGATCATTTTTGCGCAAGAAACAGACCAAAAACTGTCAAAAATCCAGCTCTCAAATCGTACAAAAAAGAAAAATCGAAAATGAACACCATATTGCCGATAAGCTACAAGGGCATGCAATGCACCAAATGAAAGGTCTTGATGTGCTCTAAAAATCGTATTCAGCAGATATGCAAATTTGTTTTTCGTTAGCGAGAAAATTGATCTTCTTTCGGACATACTTTTTCCCAATAGTCGGGTAATGCTGATACTGGAGGTCCTACAGTGGATTGCTTGGATTGCCCAGCGCCCCGGTTGTGTTATTAGCATTCTGCGTTCAATTAGGAGTGTTTTCGTGCATGAACCAGCTAAATCTGTCAACCGCGAAGTGAACTATGGCCTGAAAACTACTCAGGAATAAGTGGCAAAAACGGCCAAATTCGACTGCTTCACTCTCATACATCTAGTGTTGGCGCCGGAAGGCGTAGAACGATGGCTATGCATGGAAACTGTAGATCTCGTCACGCTGCGTCGTTTAACGGTTGGCGCATTGACCTACGATCAAAATTGCAAAAATGGCAACGTTTCCCGTTTAGGTAGAAAATCAAATAATAGAGCCGAGTCGCTAAAATTTGAATTTCGCGGGCAAACATGGTCGGATGACGGCGCTGCTTAGCTCATTTGAAAGCCAACGCAAAGACCTATCGAACGGTGCGTAACACGACCGGATCGGTTAAGGCACACCGTCGGTACGTGCGCTGAGCTTGATGGCGCCCATCATATTTTGAGATTTGTTCCGGTCGGACCCCCCCCCTGCTGGAAACTAAAGAAAATCAGCGTTTTTACTGCAGCAAAATGAAGAACGTGCAAACTCTGAGAACCAAGGAATAAAACACCATCCAGATGACCTCCGTTTGAGTTAATACACTGCTGCAACCGTTTCCCATAAGCATCATGAACATTTCTTAGCATGTTTGGGGTGACAGACTGAATTACGCTTACAGGAGCTTCATTACAGCTAAGGGGCGCGAAAATCAATGTTGTCGTTGTATTGTGATCGGGATTTCTTATGTCAAGACCTGGGCTAGGTTCATGCGCCAACTTTTGATCTACAAATCAACCCGTTATTCTGCGCATATATTCAAAATTTCATCCAATTCCGACCTAAATTAAAGAAGATACAGCAAAAAGAAAAGTTTCCATTTTTGATGCTGTTTCTACATTTAATTGAAATTTCTCAATTTTATATATTGTTGAATTTCTCAGGACTGGGTCAATCCTGATGCACCAAATTTTAACACATAAAATTCCCACTTTTTTGGCACTTATGTTTCAAATTTCAGACAATTTGGTCAAAAATTGCGAAAATGGCAGCAAAAAGAAATGTTGTCATTTTTTGGGACACCCTGTACCTAGTGCACTACACAGGGAAAACGTCTTTTGAGATACGGTTACTGCGATCTGTTAACGTACAGTTACAGATCGCATAACAAGATCGCATTTAGCGTAGTAACGATGTGATAATGCGGCGCGGCGCCTCTGACTGATGATGCCTTAAATGTGATCTGCTAATGTACATTTACAGATCATCTGCAACAATCGCATTAGCAGATCACGTTAACCGTGCTACAACAGTCAGCACTGCGTTCTGGAATGGCTCTGGTTGATTCGTAACGTATTAACGATGTGTTAATGAGATCTTTGCAGACAGACCGTCTTACCATAGTTAAATACGATGACAAGCTACGGTTAATGCGATTACAAGGCACAGTTAATGCGATCTCTAACTGTACATTAGCAGATCGCTGTAACCGTATCTCAAAAGACGTTTTCCCTGTGCTACCGACTGAGACCCTATCCTAGACCGAACCTATCGGAAACCACAAAACTTTTCGATCCGTTCAAACCGTGCCCACCTTAGAGGGGGTCAGTCAGGCTCTATGCGTAGTTGCCTGGCGAAAAGCTGAAATTTTCGGCGCGAAATTCGTTATTTTTTGGCAGGAAATTTGATTTTTTTGCTAATGTTTTGGCGGAAAATTCGAAGAATTCGCTTAAAATGCAAAACTTTTGAGCTTTTGAGAAAAACTGCCTAAAAACCGGATTTCCAACACAAATCTTGTCAAAAAAATCGAAATTTTACATGAAAATTTGCGAAAACTCCGGGTTGGTTTGGTGCATGCGTAGTTGTCAAAATTGATTTCTGTGGCTTAAAACGTATCTGAAGGGTTTCTAGCAGCTTCTAGCAACGTTTCTTAGATTTTAATTTTCGTATAATTCAATATTGTGCCCACTGCAGTTCAACCTAACATAGTGGTATTGTCTAAATCTAGCGCCATCCGCACGTTACCGGGTCGAGACAGAGGAGCCGCGAAGAGGCGGAGAAGCGGATTCTAATCCAGGCCAGCGTAATCGGTCTCTACATCCTTATTTGGGACCAGTACTGGCACTTCTCCGGCTACCTCCACTCCTCACTGGGATTTCAGTACGCCTTCGCGCTCGGCAACATCTTCTGGATCTCCAACAGTGGCATCAACCCTCTCATCATTCTCTGCTTCAACCGGTACTTCTCTATGTACTTTAATTCTTACAATAAATTCATAATAACAGCTTATCCAAGTTTTAGGAGACTCCGTGAAAAGGTACGACGTATGCTGTGCCCTAAAGTATGTGCTGGTCTGGCGCTCTGCATCTGTGGTCATTCCGACCGGGCAGAAGGCACTCTGATCGTGAGGTGGCAGGCCAGTTCCTTGGCTACCAGAGACTACCGGGCAGTTTCGTTTCCGCCCGAACTCAACCCTGGCTGCACTAACTTTGAGTCTAGTTTGTAGAGACTGACTCACTGACACTCAGACTGACTATTGTTCTTCTTTTATACGTACACTATACATGTACATAGCTTACGCTGCATTCACTGAGGTTTGCAATAAACCAGTTGACTACACTGCTGCTACACATACATACATATACTGTACATCATACATGGCCTTCGGGGAAAAGGGACGGCTCCCCAAGCAAGTATTTCGGCAACCCCGAGCTGATTTTGCTGCATTTTCCCGCCTGATTGAATCTGACGGGATTTATTATGAGCGTGCGTACAGTTCGGTGACTGTTATGGACGTGTAATGCTGTATCTGTCTACTAAGTATATCTAGTCGTGAGCTCGGGCACTGTGTCGAAGGGCACATTTGTGTAAACAGTGCTTAGAAACTAGGGTTCCGACGATATATCGATATCGATATCGCGATATTTCGCATCGATATTTTCGATATTTTTTGGGTTGAAAAGTAGGGCAAAAACAAAACTGACACCAAGTCTATCTCCCTGGAACAGTAAAAACAGTTTTTCCTGGACAACTCAGAAATCGATGGTAGTCAAAACCTAACAGTGGCATGATAGCTCTCAGAAACACCAATTTCTCGGCATTCTCAGCTTTCAGACAGCAACGCTTAGTTCTTAAATGTCTGCAGCAACACTGAAGAGCTGCTCACTCCGCACACTTAAAGCAGGAGGGTAGAAGCAGACATGGGCTAGCATTTCGGCTGAGGGCTGGTAAATTTTCAAATCCTGAGGAGGGACCGACGGACTGATGGGTGGTCGAATGGATGGTAAGCAAAAAATTCCGATTTTTTACTAAAGTCGAAGATTTTTGGCTTATTTGTCACTAAAAATACGCTATTCTGTCTCAGCTCTTTATGCATAATGAGAGTGGAACATAGGCCTGAGGGTATCAACCTTTTATTGGAGGGCTTCAGAAGGGCCACTACCTTTTCTGCCATTCTCTGCTAATTGATATCTGATCGCTGAATGCATCACTACTTTACTGATAAGCAGCGAGAGCAGTTTCCTCTTTCAAATTTTCAGATTTTCTTGCATAACTATAAACATCGATATCGATATTGATCGATATTGAGCTGAAAATATCGACATCGATATCGAATATCGACGAATTTTGATATCGTCGGAACACTATTAGAAACCATGATTAGCGTTTTCAGGTTACTTTGAAACCCTAATTAGGGTTTTCTGGTTACTTTGAAACCTTGACTAGGGTTTTTGGGTAACTTTGAACCTTGATTAGGGTTTTCAGGTTACTTTGAAACCTTGACTAGGGTTTTTGGGAAACTTTGAACCTTGATTAGGGTTTTCATATTACTCTGAAACCTTGACTAGGGTTTTCGGGTAACTTTGAACCTTGATTAGGGCTTTCAGGTTACTTTGAAACCTTGACTAGGGTTTTTGGGTAACTTTGAGCCTTGATTAGGGTTTTCAGTTTACTTTGAAACCTTGACTAGGGTTTTCGGGTAACTTTGAACCTTGATTAGGGCTTTCAGGTTACTTTGAAACATTGACTAGGGTTTTCGGGTAACTTTGAGCCTTGATTAGGGTTTTCAGGTTACTTTGAAACCTTGACTAGGGTTCTCAGGTAACTTTGAACCTTGATTAGGGTTTTCAGGTAACTTTAAAACCTTGACTAGGGTTCTCGGGTAACTTTGAACCTTGATTAGAGTTTTCAGGTTACTTTGAAACCTTGACTAGGGTTTTAGAGTAACTTTGAACCTTGATTAGGGTTTTCAGGTTACTTTGAAACCTTGACTAGGGTTTTCGGGTAACTTTGAGCCTTGATTAGGGTTTTCAGGTTACTTTGAAACCTTGACTAGGGTTCTCAGGTAACTTTGAACCTTGATTAGAGTTTTCAGGTTACTTTGAAACCTTGACTAGGGTTTTCGGGTAACTTTGAACCTTGATTAGAGTTTTCAGGTTACTTTGAAACCTTGACTAGGGTTTTCGGGTAACTTTGAAACATTAACTAGGGTTTTCGGGTAACTTTGAACCTTGATTAGGGTTTTCAGGTTACTTTGAAAGCTTGACTAAGGTTTTTGGGTAACTTTGAACCTTGATTAGGGCTTTCAGGTTACTTTGAAACCTTGACTAGGGTTTTTGGGTAACTTTGAACCTTGATTAGGGTTTTCAGGTTACTTTGAAACCTTGACTAGGGTTTTTGGGTAACTTTGAACCTTGATTGGGGTTTTCAGGTTACTTTGAAACCTTAACTAGGGTTTTTGGGTAACTTTGAACCTTGATTAGGGTTTTCAGGTTACTTTGAAACCTTGACTAGGGTTTTCAGGTAACTTTGAACCTTGATTAGGGATTTCAGGTTACTTTGAAACCTTGACTAGGGTTTTTGGGTAACTTTGAACCTTGATTAGAGTTTTCAGGTTACTTTGAAACCTTGACTAGGGTTTTAGAGTAACTTTGAACCTTAATTAGGGTTTTCAGGTTACTTTGAAACCTTGACTAGGGTTTTTGGGTAACTTTGAACCTTGATTAGGGTTTTCAGGTTACTTTGAAACCTTGACTAGGTTTTTTGGGTAACTTTGAACCTTGATTAGGGTTTTCAGGTTACTTTGAAACCTTGACTAGGTTTTTTGGGTAACTTTGAACCTTGATTAGGGTTTTCAGGTTACTTTGAAACCTTAACTAGGGTTTTTGGGTAACTTTGAACCTTGATTAGGGTTTTCAGGTTACTTTGAAACCTTGACTAGGTTTTTTGGGTAACTTTGAACCTTGATTAGGGTTTTCAGGTTACTTTGAAACCTTAACTAGGGTTTTTGGGTAACTTTGAACCTTGATTAGGGTTTTCAGGTTACTTTGAACCTTAATTAGGGGTTTCAGGAAACTTTGAACCTTGATTAGGGTTTTCAGGTTACTTTGAAACCTTGACTAGGGTTCTCGGGTAACTTTGAACCTTGATTAGAGTTTTCAGGTTACTTTGAAACCTTGACTAGGGTTTTAGAGTAACTTTGAACCTTGATTAGGGTTTTCAGGTTACTTTGAAACCTTGACTAGGGTTTTCGGGTAACTTTGAGCCTTGATTAGGGTTTTCAGGTTACTTTGAAACCTTGACTAGGGTTCTTGGGTAACTTTGAACCTTGATTAGGGCTTTCAGGTTACTTTGAAACCTTGACTAAGGTTTTCGGGTAACTTTGAACCTTGATTAGGGCTTTCATGTTACTTTGAAACCTTGACTAGGGTTTTTGGGTAACTTTGAACCTTGATTAGGGTTTTCAGGTTACTTTGAAACCTTAACTAGGGTTTTCGGGTAACTTTGAACCTTGATTAGGGATTTCAGGTTACTTTGAAACCTTGACTAGGGTTTTTGGGTAACTTTGAACCTTGATTAGGGTGTTCAGGTTACTTTGAAACCTTGACTAGGGTTTTTGGGTAACTTTGAACCTTGATTAGGGTTTTCAGGTTACTTTGAAACCTTAACTAGGGTTTTCGGGTAACTTTGAACCTTGATTAGGGTTTTCATGTTACTTTGAAACCTTGACTAGGGTTTTCAGGAAACTTTGAACCTTGATTAGGGTTTGCAGATTACTTTGAAACCTTGACTAGGGTTTTCAGGTAACTTTGAACCTTGATTAGGGATTTCAGGTTACTTTGAAACCTTGACTAGGGTTTTCGGGTAACTTTGAACCTTGATTAAGGTTTTCAGGTTACTTTGAAACATTGACTAGGGTTCTCGGGTAACTTTGAACCTTGATTAGGGTTTTCAGGTTACTTTGAAACCTTAACTAGGGTTTTCGGGTAACTTTGAACCTTGATTAGGGTTTTCATGTTACTTTGAAACCTTGACTAGGGTTTTCAGGAAACTTTGAACCTTGATTAGGGTTTTCAGATTACTTTGAAACCTTGACTAGGGTTTTTGGGTAACTTTGAACCTTGATTAGGGTTTTCAGGTTACTTTGAAACCTTGACTAGGGTTTTTGGGTAACTTTGAACCTTGATTAGGGTTTTCAGGTTACTTTGAAACCTTAACTAGGGTTTTTGGGTAACTGTGAACCTTGATTAGGGTTTTCAGGTTACTTTGAAACCTTGACTAGGGTTTTCAGGTAACTTTGAACCTTGATTAGGGATTTCAGGTTACTTTGAAACCTTGACTAGGGTTTTTGGGTAACTTTGAACCTTGATTAAGGTTTTCAGATAAGTTTGAAACCTTGGCTAGGGTTCTTGGGTAACTTTGAACCTTGATTAGAGTTTTCAGGTTACTTTGAAACCTTGACTAGGGTTTTAGAGTAACTTTGAACCTTAATTAGGGTTTTCAGGTTACTTTGAAACCTTGACTAGGGTTTTTGGGTAACTTTGAACCTTGATTAGGGTTTTCAGGTTACTTTGAAACCTTGACTAGGTTTTTTGGGTAACTTTGAACCTTGATTAGGGTTTTCAGGTTACTTTGAAACCTTGACTAGGTTTTTTGGGTAACTTTGAACCTTGATTAGGGTTTTCAGGTTACTTTGAAACCTTAACTAGGGTTTTCGGGTAACTTTGAACCTTGATTAGGGTTTTCAGGTTACTTTGAAACCTTGACTAGGGTTCTCGGGTAACTTTGAACCTTGATTAGAGTTTTCAGGTTACTTTGAAACCTTGACTAGGGTTTTCGGGTAACTTTGAACCTTAATTAGGGTTTTCAGGTTACTTTGAAACCTTGACTAGGGTTTTCAGGAAACTTTGAACCTTGATTAGGGTTTTCAGGTTACTTTGAAACCTTGACTAGGGTTTTTGGGTAACTTTGAACCTTGATTAGGGTTTTCAGGTTACTTTGAAACCTTAACTAGGGTTTTCGGGTAACTTTGAACCTTAATTAGGGTTTTCAGGTTACTTTGAAACCTTGACTAGGGTTTTCAGGAAACTTTGAACCTTGATTAGGGTTTTCAGGTTACTTTGAAACCTTGACTACGGTTTTTGGGTAACTTTGAACCTTGATTAGGGTTTTCAGGTTACTTTGAAACATTAACTAGGGTTTTCGGGTAACTTTGAACCTTGATTAGGGTTTTCAGGTTACTTTGAAACCTTGACTAGGGTTTTCACGAAACTTTGAACCTTGATTAGGGTTTTCAGATTACTTTGAAACGTTGACTAGGGTTTTCAGGTAACTTTGAACCTTGATTAGGGATTTCAGGTTACTTTGAAACCTTGACTAGGGTTTTTGGGTAACTTTGAACCTTGATTAAGGTTTTCAGGTTACTTTGAAACCTTGACTAGGGTTCTCGGGTAACTTTGAACCTTGATTAGAGTTTTCAGGTTACTTTGAAACCTTGACTAGTGTTTTAGAGTAACTTTGAACCTTGATTAGGGTTTTCAGGTTACTTTGAAACCTTAACTAGTGTTTTCAGGTAACTTTGAACCTTGATTAGGGATTTCAGGTTACTTTGAAACCTTGACTAGGGTTTTTGGGTAACTTTGAACCTTGATTAGGGTGTTCAGGTTACTTTGAAACCTTGACTAGGGTTTTTGGGTAACTTTGAACCTTGATTAGGGTTTTCAGGTTACTTTGAAACCTTAACTAGGGTTTTCGGGTAACTTTGAACCTTGATTAGGGTTTTCATGTTACTTTGAAACCTTGACTAGGGTTTTCAGGAAACTTTGAACCTTGATTAGGGTTTTCAGATTACTTTGAAACCTTGACTAGGGTTTTCAGGTAACTTTGAACCTTGATTAGGGATTTCAGGTTACTTTGAAACCTTGACTAGGGTTTTCGGGTAACTTTGAACCTTGATTAAGGTTTTCAGGTTACTTTGAAATATTGACTAGGGTTCTCGGGTAACTTTGAACCTTGATTAGAGTTTTCAGGTTACTTTGAAACCTTGACTAGGGTTTTAGAGTAACTTTGAACCTTAATTAGGGTTTTCAGGTTACTTTGAAACCTTGACTAGGGTTTTTGGGTAACTTTGAACCTTGATTAGGGTTTTCAGGTTACTTTGAAACCTTGACTAGGGTTTTCAGGAAACTTTGAACCTTGATTAGGGTTTTCAGGTTACTTTGAAACCTTGACTAAGGTTTTCGGGTAACTTTGAACCTTGATTAGGGCTTTCATGTTACTTTGAAACCTTGACTAGGGTTTTTGGGTAACTTTGAACCTTGATTAGGGCTTTCATGTTACTTTGAAACCTTGACTAGGGTTTTTGGGTAACTTTGAACCTTGATTAGGGTTTTCAGGTTACTTTGAAACCTTGACTAGGGTTTTTGGGTAACTTTGAACCTTGATTAGGGTTTTCAGGTTACTTTGAAACCTTAACTAGGGTTTTCGGGTAACTTTGAACCTTGATTAGGGTTTTCATGTTACTTTGAAACCTTGACTAGGGTTTTCAGGAAACTTTGAACCTTGATTAGGGTTTTCAGATTACTTTGAAACCTTGACTAGGGTTTTCAGGTAACTTTGAACCTTGATTAGGGATTTCAGGTTACTTTGAAACCTTGACTAGGGTTTTCGGGTAACTTTGAACCTTGATTAAGGTTTTCAGGTTACTTTGAAATATTGACTAGGGTTCTCGGGTAACTTTGAACCTTGATTAGAGTTTTCAGGTTACTTTGAAACCTTGACTAGGGTTTTAGAGTAACTTTGAACCTTAATTAGGGTTTTCAGGTTACTTTGAAACCTTGACTAGGGTTTTTGGGTAACTTTGAACCTTGATTAGGGTTTTCAGGTTACTTTGAAACCTTGACTAGGGTTTTCAGGAAACTTTGAACCTTGATTAGGGTTTTCAGGTTACTTTGAAACCTTGACTAAGGTTTTCGGGTAACTTTGAACCTTGATTAGGGCTTTCATGTTACTTTGAAACCTTGACTAGGGTTTTTGGGTAACTTTGAACCTTGATTAGGGCTTTCATGTTACTTTGAAACCTTGACTAGGGTTTTTGGGTAACTTTGAACCTTGATTAGGGTTTTCAGGTTACTTTGAAACCTTGACTAGGGTTTTTGGGTAACTTTGAACCTTGATTAGGGTTTTCAGGTTACTTTGAAACCTTAACTAGGGTTTTCGGGAAACTTTGAACCTTGATTAGGGTTTTCAGATTACTTTGAAACCTTGACTAGGGTTTTCAGGTAACTTTGAACCTTGATTAGGGATTTCAGGTTACTTTGAAACCTTGACTAGGGTTTTTGGGTAACTTTGAACCTTGATTAGGGTGTTCAGGTTACTTTGAAACCTTGACTAGGGTTTTTGGGTAACTTTGAACCTTGATTAGGGTTTTCAGGTTACTTTGAAACCTTAACTAGGGTTTTTGGGTAACTTTGAACCTTGATTAGGGTTTTCATGTTACTTTGAAACCTTGACTAGGGTTTTCAGGAAATTTTGAACCTTGATTAGGGTTTTCAGATTACTTTGAAACCTTGACTAGGGTTTTCGGGTAACTTTGAACCTTGATTAAGGTTTTCAGGTTACTTTGAAACATTGACTAGGGTTCTCGGGTAACTTTGAACCTTGATTAGAGTTTTCAGGTTACTTTGAAACCTTGACTAGGGTTTTAGAGTAACTTTGAACCTTAATTAGGGTTTTCAGGTTACTTTGAAACCTTGACTAGGGTTTTCGGGTAACTTTGAACCTTGATTAGGGTTTTCAGTACTGTTTCCCAGTTAATTAATTTTCTAATTAACTTGCTATTAACTTGCTTGTAACTGTCAGAAATTTTATTTACTAGCTATTTACTTGCTAGACACCACAATTTCAAATTTAATTTGTCTGTTATTTGCTAGAAATTTGCTATCTATTTGCTATCAATTGGCTAGAATTTGCTGTGAATTTTTCGCTCAACCAAATGATTCCTTCGAGATTTTCCGATTATTATAAGACCACCGTAGTTTATTATAAGATCATGGTTTTCAAAAGGGCGTGAAAGGACACCCATTTGGGCATTTTCCTATTTGTCTTGTAAGTGGAAAACTCCGGTACCGTTTAGAATCGGAACTATACATTTTATCTCAGTTTCAATGAGCTGAACAAGCAATAGCAGGAAGAGAAGCACGCACAGGCAAGAATTTTCTTTAACTTTATCCCTAGCATGAAAACATTCAGTAGTTTTCTATTTACCAAATCTACTGTCAGCCTGGAGACTGACCTTGTTCATACCTTGACTATAGCCGTACTTTAGCTGTATGCGTAGCGTAACTAACCTTGGGTTTAAAGTACAGGGCAGTGTGGTGCATTTTGAAAATTTGAAACTAGGTAAAGTAATACTAGGTAAAGTTGTCACCTAAAAAACTAGGTAAAGTAATACTAGGTAAAGTTCTCAGCTAAGAAACTAGGTAAAGTAATACTAGGTAAGGCCCAGAAAAACTAGGTAATACTAGGTAAACCTAAAACACTGGAAATCAAGTCAAATTATTATTTTTGGTTCAATAGAACAATGATGAAGTTAGTGGAGTTAAAATTTACGAAATTTGACACATTTCAAGTAAATATTTGTATTTTATTGATCAAATAAGTCAGAAATTCATTCTCTGGGCCACTGTAATTGTGGGAAAGCCGGAAATTTGAAGGTTTGCTGACTGAAAAAGCAACGTAAAACTGAAAATATCAAACTAGGTAAACTTGTTCTACCTAGAAGTACCTAGTTATGTGGATTTAAAACTAGGTAAAGTAAAACTAGGTAAAATAGAGTAACCAGCAACTAGGTAAAGTAAATCTAGGTACTTTTCCCCGATATTAACTAGGTAATACTAGGTATACCTAGTTACCTAGTTACCTAGATAAAAAGTGCACCACACTGGTACAGGGTGGGCCATTTATCTATTCCCAGTTTCATTAGGACATAAGTTTTTCCTACACAGACCGATTTTGCTGAAATTTTGTATAGAAACACCCTGATACTTCAAGTTTTTACTGTTAAAATTTTAGCCGTTCTGACATGAAATGTCTGAATAACAGTAAACTTTTCAAAAGTTCGTTATTGCACTGTGAATTATACTCGTAGTACAGAACGAGGCTGGCGATTTGTTTCTTTCTGCCTTCTGATGACAATTTTTGTATCGATGCTTTAGGAACCCTTTATATTCCGTTTAATTTTTTAATTATAGAATGTCTTTTACCATAAAGGAGCGTGCTAAATGCGTGGTGTTGTTTGATTGGATGCAGAGCGTGCTAGCGGTTCAAAGAAAATTCCGCACGTGGAGACGCATAACTAGCGACCAGAGTGAAGGATTAATTTTAAATTTTAACTGTAAAAATTTGAAGTGTTAAGAGATTTGTATGTAAAATTTTAATAAAATCGATCTAACTGGAAAAAAGTTATGGTTATATGAAACCGGGAATAGATAAATGGCCCACCCTGTATATCCTGGCAGCACATCATGTCCCAGGGCAATCGGGGAGAGATAGCGATTAATGGATGAATATGTCTGAACTCTGAGCCTAGTAAATTCCTAGTAAATTGCTAGCAAATTGCTAGCAAATTTCTCACCCCCCTCAATCCGAAATAAACTAGCTATTTATTTGCTAGGCGGCGCTTTGCCCAAAATTATCTTGCTAGGAATTTGCTATTTGCTATCCGATTTCGCCCAAAAATAAATTAACTTACTATTTGTTATTAACTTGCTGGGAAACAGTAGTTTTCAGGTTACCGGAGTTTTCCGCTTATAAGACCACCATAGTTAGAAGACCATGGTCTTATAATAGGTTTTTGTTTCCAGTTATAAGACCATGGTCTTCTAATAGGTGGTCAGAAAACTGGGTTCATTGACACCCATTTTCCAGTTAAAAGACCATGGTCTTAGTTAAATTAATCGATTTTAGCACACAATTATCTGTTTTTAAACTAAACGAAAGCGCGAAAAAACAAAGTACATAATATAGGTAAAACGTGATTCTGATTTTTTGTTTTGAATGCAATAAATTCAATAAGTGCCGCGACCTGCTATGCTTCAACACAACCTTTCTTTTTGTAATTTCAAGTAAAGTCTTACAAGTCAAGCGTAAAATGGTCAGGCATGTCTGGAACAACAATCTAGGTGAAAAACAGATTCAACTTTTGGCCAAAAACCCTTGTTTGCAGTGAAATAACATTTTCCAGTTATAAGACCATGGTCTTCAAAAGGGCGCCAAAAAGTGACCCTAAATTTGGGCATTTTCCAGTTATAAGACCAGGTCTTATAAGTGGAAAACTCCGGTACTCTGAAACCCTGATTACGGTTTTCAGGTTACTGTGAAACCCTGCAATAAGCCACGCGTCAAACGTACTCTGAAATAAATAACCGAGCAGCTTCGTTTGGATCGCAGGTTCAGTGCTCTAAATGCAATCATAAAGGTCACACAAATTCCAAAATCACCAGGAGTCCCATCCCGCTGTGAGCCGCGCGGCCCGAGTTAGTTGTTTTAGTAGTTTAAAGTGGCCTAACCAGGGTGAGAAAATTTTGAAAATTTAGCCTTCAAAAACGCATTTAAAAGGCATTCTGAACACAAAATAGACAGTTTTGGTACATAATTAATAAGTTTCGCTTATTTTTGACAGACTTTTTCTTCCTACCTCCACCGCAAAGGGGGGTGTACCCACCCTACACCCCCTGGATACGCCACTGCCGGTACAGCGCAAATGACTCAAATGTCTGTGCTCACCAGAGTTTTGAGCCGTCAAAATACCGCAATTATCAGGTAGGCCGGCCGGTTCCAGATGCCCACAATGCGACTATGTCCACCACTATGTGAATTGCGTTATTAAAACCCAGTTTTTCTCTCGGCCCCGATATTTTGTCGATGGCGTTGCCGACGCTGACCGACTATGTGAACCCACATTTAGACATTACAAGTTTGATTGCCGTCAAACCTGATTTTCCCCTCCTTTCCACAACAGTTATTACTAGGCCTAAGTGCCTTTACCGTACCGATTAACAACCAAAAAATGGTGGCCAAATTCGCGCACGAAATTCCGGCAGAGGTGCGTCATGATATCGGAATTCTGTTCAACCCGGCCGACAAGTGCTACCAACTTCCATGGCCATTTGTGGTCAGAGCCAGACGTCTACACGGCTTCATAATTTTTGGCATCGAGTTGCTTTTTCTACTTACCTGCACTATTCTGAATTGGCTGCATTTTTCTCACTTCTTGCCGCTTTACTACGGTGACAAAACTTCGATTCACTGGGTTCTCGGCATCACAGTTGCACAGCTATCAGTGGCCTTGGCTTTTGAGGTTTTGTCCGTTTCATCCTTTGAAATTCGATTGAATTTTTCTTTTCAGCTCTTCTTTCTGTTGAGTCTTGTGGTTCGCAGCCGACCAGGTCTCGGCAAGCATCACTCAAAATTTGAACTGGCCATGATCGTTGTTATGCTGCTGGATGCAACCTTCGCCTTGTCGGTCGATTACGGTGGCAGGGATGACCGAATTTACTACGCGGCCAGTGATTCGAGAAAGATACGATTCTTAGCCTATCTCTGCTTCGCAATGACAGTGCTGGAAATTTATTTCAGTCCAGCCTCGAGGGTCGTTTCCAGATGGTTGAGAGACAGTAGAGAATTCAGGTACTACGTGCGAGATGATTTTACAGCTGACCGATCTTTTGGATAGCAATTTATCAGTTCAGAATTGCCAGAATAAGCTGTAAAACCGCTGTGTTTGAACCCTAAATTGTTATTGCCAACGCACACCATGTCAGCCGATTTCGCCGACCCCCATTTTACATGTCTGACTGCCTGATGGCTGCCTGATTTCGGTTGGCAATGACAATTAACGATTAGCCCGCAACTAAGGTAATTGTGTGTGGTTTTAGCAGTGTTGTAGGGCTGTGAGCCATAAACCCCTACGCTGTTACATGTACAGTAAGCATTTTAGGATCAAATTAATACAGTTAACCTGGGCAGCTCATGCAAAAGCAATGTGCAGATACCTGGACACCACCTACCGAGTCTTGATCGCAATTAAGAATGCTGGCATATTGGAGAAGCACCATAAAGCTGTAAGTGTTTGCTCTGTTTTGCTTCTTGCGTGCTGGAAAAGTGGCTTCAATCACCAACTTTGTTTGCTTCAACATTAGCATAGTAGTACCATTTGCAGCATAACCAGTAATATACTCTAAGTCTACAAACACGTACGTACGTACATGTGTGGTACCAGTTGATAACTAGTGTTGTTACAATTCCAAAATTTGCGTTTCACTATGACTATGGTTACTACCTCTCGTTTGAGACCAATAGCCGTGTAATAAAGTTTGACTATTATGACCACCGGTTTGACTAGTTTTTCAGTAGAAGCAAAAAATCGAGTTTCACAACAAATTCAGTATTTTACACTAAAAGAAAAAACAGAAGTGGAATACACTTATAGAGGACGAGAGAAACTGTGTACCCTTTACGAAAGAAAATCGACATTATTTAACTCCAACATCACTTCACTGGCCAAGCAGTTGGCACCAGAAGTAACAAGAATTTTTTGAATACTCTTCCATTGACACTTGTAGGAGGAGACACATGTGCGTCTGTTTGTAGGAACCGGACCCCGACAGGATCACGCCATACAATATTACGTCATCACTGCCAGACGGCAGGACGCGGTGTCACACCTTGTCGGTTTCTGAAATCAGCGTGAAACTGGGATCGGCATGTGTACCAGCTGAGGAGGCCTACAATCTGGATGCATCGGATAGCAGTTGGGAAAAGGAGGACACAGGAAGTTCTGTTTCCAGTGACAGCACGTCTGTAGACGTAGAGTCAGTTGAGACCAATGTCAACAACTCCACCATCTCAGTCCACTGTCATTCTGCTGTAAGATTTACATTCATTTCTTACGTACAATCTATACGAGAGAAACCATGGGAGAAACGCTGGGCGGCGATCCTGATCCTGCCCGCAGATGGAGAGATGGGGTAGAGCGGGAAACGGAGACGCGGTTGAGCAGGAATCGAGGAGGCTGCATGCGGAGAGGTTGAGATGAGTTGAGAGGACGGGAGAACTTGAGGGAAGATAGATGAGTGAGTGAGTGAGGTAGTGGGTTGGGACACGCACAACACAACAATCCCGGCTCTGCAGGGCACCAATGAAGAGAGTTTATTGGATGAGCACACTAACAAACAATGACCAAGAGGTTAGACGAGTGGGTGTTATATACAGTAAAACTCATTCAGTATCTATATGCAACACTCAGCCGCCGAGAGGGGAAAGGGATTCGAGTGAGGTGACCCAAAATTCTGGTGATTAGAGTAAAAAATACGCCAAAAACTCATAAAATCGATATTATAGGCTAAACATCGCTAAAAGTCCTTAAGCCCATTTCAAGATGATTAATGGTGGCGGAACTTTTGCAAAGGGGGTTGTGAAATTTTGAAGTGCCACTGCCCAACCCAGGGTAAGAAACTTTCGCAAAATTAACTTTCAATATGCATTTAAAAGGTATTCTGAGCTCGAAATTATCAGAAGTCACAAGTTTTCGTAGTTTAACGTGGCCGGTTGGGATTTTGCCCGAACAGGGCAAGAAATCTTTACGAAATTAGCCTTCAAAAACGCATTAGACAGGTATTCTGGGCATAAAATGGGCAAGCGTAGGTAATTATTCCTTCATTTCTCTTGCTTTTGCCTAATTTTTCCTTCCTCCATCCGCCACAAAGCGGGGTGTACCCACTCTACACCCTCTGGGTAGGGTACGCCACTGGGCTGTAAGCTTGAACAAGTCAATGTGTTTATAACTAGATCCTTTACAGGGCTTGACTGAGCAAACCGATAACTCAAGCATCCTTCAGGCAAAGGCAGTTCATCAAAGGCAAAGTGCAGATATTGCCAAACGTTGTTGGTTGATCAATATTTTCTGCATTTACTGTCCCAGGCCATTGCCACTAGGGTTTAGGGGTGACCTCTAGACATGGGTTTCCATTTCGGCTTAGATGGCACGTTTTTAAGAGCCAGTTTTTCTAGGAATCGACTTTTGCTCCTTAGCCTCCGGACAAATCTCAACTTTTTGTCTCCGATTTGGCTAAAATTTTGTATTTTGGTTTAGTTTGACCTAAAAAGACATTTTATCACCTTCCCGGCCATTTTTGAGAGGGTCGCTTTTTCGACCCAACCTCAGCTTTCGGCTTATAAATCGGAAACGAATCAACGTAGAAAGTTCGGGATTGCATATTTAGAATCAGAAGAGCGTTATCTTTCAAACGATTCCCTACTCGAGCAGATTTCTGACAAAAAAATTTTTTCGAATCCTTTCCGGGCCCGATTTGACCCCCCTACAACCCCCATTCCGATAATTTTATTTCATGGAAATATAGCGCTATCTATTCGCTTTCGAACGCACAAAAAAAATCGAGAAAAAAAATGGGGGGCAAATTGAGTTTTTGGGCCTTGAAAGTTGAAAATCCGTGAAATTTTATATAGATTTGCCTTTCAGCATGCATACACTGCAGAGAACAGAACATGGTATATTGTGGACCGAAGTCCAAGATTTCTGTCATACATATTACACAGTATCTCTTGCATACATTGCACAATTCTGGACTTGCTTAATGCTTTCTGACGTGAGTTAGCTTGCTTCTTGGTGTCGTTAAAAGTCAGACTCTGATTCGCTCCAGCTTTAGCCCATATCCCTATGTAAGTTGAAAATCGAACTTTTGTGTAGAGAGCTGTGCTTTGGTGCACTAATAGACATCCATGAGTTATGTTAAACCTGCAAAGGGTTTATGCATTTGACGCTCCATTCCCAAGATATATGCCATCAAAAATAGGGCCACTAAGTATGGGACCAAAACTTCCAACTCGGGCTTCTTTTATACTATAATAAGAGTTGGGACTAAAAAATTGGGGCTTTTAGATAACTTTTAGAGTAGATTAAAAAATTTTGGTCAAAAATAATTTTTGAGCAAAAAAATTTTTTCGACCACATTTGGCGGGCCCTAGCTCGTCTGCAACCCCTTAGGCCGACTTTTTTATTTAGTAAATTTGTAGTACTATCAATTTGCTACAGTCTGGTGTCAACCATATATAGCTACAGCCCGTTGTTTGTGAGAAATTCGCTTCCAAATACTCGAAAACATGCGAAGTTCTACAGTTTTGCGGCATACAAAGCTTACTCATCAGAGTTGGGACCTCAAAATTGGAGCTTTCAGGTTTTAGAGTAGATTTAGAATTTTTGGTCCAAAATAATTTTGAACAAAAAATTTTCGAACACTAGCCGGCTCTAGCTCGTCTGCAACACCTCTAAGCTGTTTTTATTGCACAGTTTTGTAGCGCTATCAATTTGCTACAGTTTGGTGTAAACCATATACGGCTACCACCCATGGTTCGTAAGAAATGTAGATTAAATTTACTAAAACCCTGTTTTGCATAACCAAAAAAACAAGAGATTTCTGCATGAATTTGGGCTTTCAGAAGCGAATTTCTCACAAACCAAAACCAAACCAAACTCTAAAAGTTATCTAAAAGCCCCAATTTTTTAGTCCCAACTCTTATTATAGTATGAAAGAAATATTATCGTATGAAATGAAATAAAAAAGTCGGCCTAAGGGGTTGCAGACGAGCTAGGGCCCGCCAAATGTGGTCTAAAAAATTTTTTTGCTCAAAAATTATTTTTGACCAAAATTTTTTAATCTACTCTAAAAGTTATCTAAAAGCCCCAATTTTTTAGTTCCAACTCTTATTATAGTATAAAAGAAGCCCGAGTTGGAAGTTTTGGTCCCATAGTTTAGTGGCCCTATTTTTGATGGCATATATCTTGGGAATGGAGCGTCAAATCCATAAACCCTTTGCAGGTTTAACATAACTCATGGATGTCTATTAGTGCACCAAAGCACAGCTCTCTACACAAAAGTTCGATTTTCAACTTACATAGGGATATGGGCTAAAGCTGGAGCGAATCAGAGTCTGACTTTTAACGACACCAAGAAGCAAGCTAACTCACGTCAGAAAGCATTAAGCAAGTCCAGAATTGTGCAATGTATGCAAGAGATACTGTGTAATATGTATGACAGAAATCTTGGACTTCGGTCCACAATATACCATGTTCTGTTATCTGCAGTGTATGCATGCTGAAAGGCAAATCTACAGGGTGTGCCAAAAAAAAACAACCCAGCAGAGTTTTTGCTGTAGCAACCGCAAATCTCAACCGATTTAAATGAATCCTTTTTTAAATGAAAGATAAATAAATTCTTGAAAGATTGATGTAACGTTTATTAAGATAGCTTGCTTAGTTCCTGAGATATTTTCCCTCAAATTCAAAACAGAGATTTTGGCTGTGAACAAGAGTGATAAACACAACCCAGCAGATTGTTTACTTTTCCAACCATGAATCTTAACCGATTTGAATGAATCCTTTTTTGAATGAAAGATTGATAAATTCTTCAAAGATTGGTGCAATTTTTATTGAGATTCACTGCTTAGTTCTTGAGATATTTGCCCTCAAAGTCAGAAACAGATTTTGGCAAAGAACAAGAGCGATTCCGTTGCACTTCATAATAAAGCAGATTCCTACTGCTGGGGGCTAATGACACTTTACTGTTGAAGTGAACCGAGTTTATGTGTCACCAGTAAAGCCTCCAATAGCCCTCAACAGTAGCAGGAATCCGTTTTATTACGAAGTTTAGCGGAATAATAAAAATTCCCTCTTGTTCACTGCCAAAATCACAGTTTTGATTTTGAGAGTGAATATCTCAGGAACTAAGCAGAGTACATTAATAAACGTTACATCAATCTTTCAAGAATTTATTTATCTTTCATTTAAAAAAGGATTCATTCAAATCGGTTGAGATTTGCGGTTGCTACAGCGAAAAATCTGCTGGGTTGTTTTTTTTTGGCACACCCTGTATATAAAATTTCACGGATTTTCAACTTTCAAGACCCAAAAACTCAATTTGCCCCCCATTTTTTTTCTCGATTTTTTTTGTGCGTTCGAAAGCGAATAGATAGCGCTACATTTCCATGAAATAAAATTATCGGAATGGGGGTTGTAGAGGGGTCAAATCGGGCCCGGAAAGGATTCGAAAAAAATTTTTTGTCAGAAATCTGCTCGAGTAGGGTATCGTTTGAAAGATAACGCTCTTCTGATTCTAAATAAGCAATCCCGAACTTTCTACGTTGATTCGTTTCCGAGTTATAAGCCGAAAGCTGAGGTTGGGTCGAAAAAGTGACCCTCTCAAAAATGGCCGGGAAGGTGATAAAATGGCTTTTTAGGTCAAATTAAACCAAAATACAAAATTTTAGCCAAATCGGAGACAAAAAGTCGAGATTTGTCCGGGAAGAGTCGATACTTAGAAAAACCGGCTCTTAACACCCCCCCCCACCCCCCCCCCCCCGCCCTTTTTTCTTCCTCCCCCCCCCCACCCTCCCCCCACCACCGACTTTCTTTCCCCCCCCCAACAAACAAAAAAAAACAAAACAAAAAAACCAAAATATATTTTCAATAAAAAATAAAATATACACATTAAACACCCCCCACACCAGACACACCACACAACACCAAAACACCAACCCACACAAAACAAAAAACAAAAACCCCCACAAAAATAAAAATATTTATCCTCCCATGGTCCCCACAAAAAAAAAAAACAAAAAAAAAAAGTATCCAAAAAACCAAAAAAAAAAAAAAATAAAAAAAAATAAAAAACCACCCCACCCCAACAAACAAACAAAATAAAATAAAATTAAAAAAAACCAAAATAAAAAAATAAAAATAAATTAAAAAATATATATTTGTTTGCGCCCCCCCCCAAACGCCCACACAACAACCCCCCCAAAAAACCCTTTCCCCCAAAAAAAAACCACCCCTAAACCAATTACCACCCTTTCCGCCCCCAACCCAAAGCAACCCCTTTTGACCCCACACCCCAGGTTTTCAGCTGTTTTCTCAGGAATTTATCATTGATTTTAGCAAATTTATATTTAATTCATATCAAATAACAAATTTGTATCAAATTAAATTTCAGAATTTGGGTACCAAGCAAATTAATAGCAAGTTATTTTCTTCTGAAGGCTGAGCGAGCAATTTAATAGTTATTTAATTTAAAAATAAATTTACTCGGAAACACTAGTCAGGGACTGTTTCATGCTTGTTTCGTGATTTATATCTATGTTTGTTTGTTTGTTTAATTTCTCGCCCTGACAATCAGCGATTAGCTGTTGATATCAGGCCAACAGACGCACCTTTTTGTATGGCAGAGTGGGGCGTTCCTTTCCTCTTAAAACTTAGCCTCTTTTTTAAATATTAGCAAACACACCCTAGTTAAAGCTTCAAATTGTCTCAGAAAATTTCTGGTAACCTCACCTCACACTGAAAACACAAAGAATGACCATTTGGTAACAACCTGAACTGAATTTTTTTCCAGACATTCGAAAAGGCTTTTGAGACCCAATACGCATTACGCAAAAATATATGCAAACTTTTGGCAGAATGCGTAATAATATTGCGTAATGAAATTCAAATGCGTATGTGTATGCGTCATACATGTAACAGCTCCGGGCCGACCTGGGGGGAGGGTGGTAGGGGGGGGGGGGTTTCCTCAGGTGGGGGGGTCGAGGGGGGCGGTTTCGCCCAGGTGGGGGTCCCAAATTTCAAAAAGCTCCAAAACGCCTAGAAATGCGTTTTTAGCACGTTTTTTTCAGTAAGGACGCTAAAAATCGCTATTTTAAGCTGCCAAATAGCGTTTTAAAGCTAAAAACAAGCAAAAAATGACAAAAAGAGTTTCCAAAAACACCGATTTTTCTTAAATATCAGCAGTGGAAACGCCAAATTCGGTTTCCAAAGGCTTTTCAAGTGAATTTTAGGCTAAAAATTAGTGATTTCTGACCCAGTTTGTTAATACTGGAGCCACTACCACCACTTGTATTTTTTGGTCGGGGGGAGGGGACCCTTAACCTGTCTCGGGGGGGGGGTGAGGGGGGTTTGGCCTTTCCAGCAGGGGGGTAACCCCCCAAACCCCCCTAGTACATGTATGGTATGCGTATACGCATTCTGAAATGCAATGCGTACTATGCGTAATGCGTATACACGCATGCAACAGTACCATATATGGTACGAAATCCGAACAGAGTGGTACCATATATGGTAATGGTATTGTATCAATAACCAAGGTACCAGTGCGAATGTAGGGGTGCCATATATGGTACCACCACAGGCCCCGAACGTAATATGTGGTGTCGATACCATAAACAGCGTTAAGTGCCTGACTGTAGTAGTAGTAGTAGCTCAAAAAGTCCAATTTTGTGCCAAAAAATACCTGAACAAATCAGTTTTGCTAAAATACGTTAAAATAAACTATTTTCTTCCGCTAATTTCATTCTAATTTATCCATGTTTTTCTGTGCAGAATTATTCCTGACGCGATAGAGGGAGAGTCGGCCATAAGTTGGATTGATACTCGCGTAGAAAATGATCGCCAGGCGACTTTTCTGTAGGGCGACTCATTTGAAATAGACGCACCAATGCGCTACGGGTCATCTTCCAGGTGTTGCTGGAGGCGGAAGATGAGGCGTGGCGTGTTGGTGCGTATATTACAAATGAGTTGCCCCACAGAAAAGTTGCCTGGCGATCTTTTTCTACACCAGTATGAATACAGCTTTAGAGTGTAGATCAGGGGATGAGAGTATTAACCCCGTCAGCCCCCGTGGCCACGTCTGGTTGTGACCAAATGGAACAACCTCGAATAGAACAGTATCAGAATAAAATTGAATTAGTACTGCATACTGCAGCATGCTCAGGTCGAATCCCATGCTCAAGCACGGACTAGGGGACACCTCTCAAACTAATTCCTGTAAATCCGGGTGGGTCTGACTTTCGCTATCTAGACTGCAGACAAAACTTTTTCAATGTAACGCGTTTGCAAGATTTGGAACAACTTACCGATTGACCTAATATTGCAGCCAAAATTGACAGATTTTAAGAGGAACCTTGAACGTTGCTTCAAAACACAGCCACCTGAATGGTTCAAGGGTAAAGGCATCAGTGTCTGAATAGGCCCGCCCAGGGTTGTATATTTTTCCGAAAAAACCTCGGCCTGTTTTTTTTCAGTTTTTTTTCGGTTTTTTTCCAAGATCAAGTTCTGAGTACCGTAGCTTGGTTTTATGATTCCTAACGCTTTCTAGCGCCTTCCTGAGTCTTTTCAGAACATAAATACCCGTCTTACATAGAAATAAATCAGGAAACAGGCAGGGTTGTATATTTTTCCGAAAAAAACCTCGGCCTGTTTTTTTCCAGTTTTTTTCCGGTTTTTTTCCGGTTTTTTTCCTAAATCGCGGAAAAAAACTCCAGCCCAAGTTCTGAGTATCCTAGACTGGTTTTATGATTCCTAACGCTTTCTAGCGCCTTCCTCAGTCTTGTTAGACCAGAAATACATGTGTTGCATTGATATAAATCACGAAACAGGCATGAAACAGTGCCTGACAGGTTCCATAAATAACGCTATATGCAAATTTTCTTACAGCAGTTTGCATTTTTGTTTTTTCATGCCAAATTTGGTCTTTTTTGTTGTTTTTCTAACAGTTTTGAGTCAGTATGGCCTATTATACATAGCAAAAGTCCATTTTTTAAACGAAAAATGACGTAAATTAGCTATTTTTAGCTTGAGTTTTTTTCCGCGATTTATGTTTTTTTCCGACCCTTAGGAAAAAAACCGGTTTTTTTCCGGAAAAAAACAGTTTTTTTCCGGTGTTTTTTTCCCACCTCACATCCCTGGAAACAGGCATGAAACTGTGTTTGATAGGCCCCATCAATAAACGCTATATGTAAATTTTCTTACAGTAGTTTACCTTTTTGTTTTAAATTGCCAAATTTGGTCTTTTCTGTTGTTTTTCTAACAGTTTTGAGTTAGTCTGGCGTATTATACATGGCAAAAGTTCATTTTTTAACTGAAAAATGACATAAATCAGCTATTTTTAGCTTGAGTTTTTTTCCACGATTTATGTTTTTTTCCGACCCTTAGGAAAAAAACCGGTTTTTTTCCGAAAAAAAAACAGAAAAAAACACCGGAAAAAAACACACCTCACAACCCTGGGCCCGTCTCTCGTCTCGTCTCGTCTCGTCTACCTGTATAGCATGTATGAACCGACTTTATGTACATTATGCATGCATAAATACTATATTGGTTTCAGCTTTAAAACTAGTATTCGATCTGTGTACTACATTCTTGTTTTTTGGTTGTCACTTCTGTATCGTATCATAGCTGGCGAGTAAAGCGCAATAAATAAAATAAAAAATAAATATTGATGATGACAAACAATGCAGCGTGTCTAAAGATGGAAACATTTAATTTTTGTTGTCACTGGTGCACTCAGTACTGTGGGCAGGTATTGGAAAAGTACCTAATATCAGGTATCAGGTACAGGTATTTCAAAAATACCCAATCAGGTATCAGGTATAGGTAGGTATTCACAAAAATACAGGTATTAGGTATCAGGTATTTGCCCATAAAAAGTTAAAATCCGGATTTTAGCCGAAAAATCTCCCAAACTACCAATTTAATCTCAAAAGTCAGCTAAAATCAGACTAGACCAGTCGTGTTATGATTTTGTTTCGTTATAGAACTGCACAAAGTGCTAAAAACCCACTCTCAAAATATCACAGGGGTGTGGAATCGCTTTGCACATCCATCTCTGATGCTGCATACTAAGAGTATGGCTTCTCATAATTTATCCCTAGAGTGTGTCCCTATTTGTCTTCGCCTTTATTCATTGGCTTACTCAAGATTTTGCAAAAGGAAGTATAAAATTTTTAGATCTCTAGTTGGGCGTTTAACCATAGCCCAATCAGAGCGAGAAAAATTTGGCAAAAATAGCTTAAAAACTCTCTTGAAATAATTCTGAGTATAGTATTAGCAGAAATTAGGAGGTACATGTATTGTAGCCTGATGAGGCCTGGTTGGGCAAAGGCCCAACCAGGGCGAGAAAATTTGAAAAAAAATAGCCTTCATACACGCTTTTTTAATGAACAAATCGGTCGTAAGCTACCATTTGACGCCTTCTGTTTGTACCTGATACCTGTACCTGTTTCAGACCAAAAATACCCAAAATCAGGTAGGTACAGTTCGAAAGTACCCGATCAGGTATCAGGTGGGTATTGCAAATCTACCTGATAATCAGGTATAGGTACAGGTATACCTGATCCACAGTAGCACTCAGTTGAGTAGTGACTCCAGGTAGTGAAGCCATCTCTCTTGGAATTTCAATTTGTAGTCTTAGTTTGTAGTAAAAAATTTCGCAAAAATAATTTGTAGTCTTAGTTTGTAGTTGTCAAATTCAGGTTAAAAATATGTAGTATAGTTTTTGACGAAAGTTTTTATTGATTTAAAATTTAAAAATAAAATTAGTAGAGTGGTTAGTAGATAAAGGATGACTAGCAGCTGGATCTGATGTCACTGTTTGTTTGTAGAGGCAGTTTTCTTAGCACTGATTGATTTAGAGCAAGTACTACATGATACGTCTCTTGTTACGGGCTCAGAATGTCAAAGAAACGTAGGTATTTACCCCAAGTTTGCTTAAAAGCGTCTTCTTTTTTCAGCATTTTGCTTGCAAAAAATGCAGTTTTTAAACTAGCCTTAACAAAGTGTTGAAACGTCATGACTGACAGCTCTTTGACTTCATTTCTTGATAGGTTGTAGATAAACTGCTTTGCATAAATGCCTAGCAAGTTCAACACCTTAGAATCAACGTGTAAGTCATACTCTTGACCAAAAAGCGCAGTAATCAGGTCGAAGGAGGTCTGCTGATGGTCTACGTCATAAATGAGTGCTTCCAGCATTCTCCATACTCGTTTTGCAAGTGGACAGTAATATAACATATGTTCAACGGTTTCCGTGCTACCTAAATGGCACTGTTTGCACTGCTTATCTTCCACTATTCTCCTGTAATACAAATACTGCTTGGTGGGAACAATCCTGTGCACAACACGATACTGAAAGTTACGCAGTCTAACGTCGCTAGATGCAGTATGAGCTCGTCTACATGCTTTTTCAAACAGCTCTCCTGACACCCAGTACTTTTCATACCATCTTTGTTTGGCTGTCGCATTTTCATACAATTTTGAAAGCTTGTATTTTTTGTACAAGGATGTACTTATTTTGTTTGGTTCATATAGAACTGGGTCATATCTTTCATAGTCTTCCAGTAGTTCGTCCCATTGGCCCAAGATTTGATTCCGCCATCTAACAGGAAGTGCTGTCCACATTTTGGTCCATTGCTTTTTATCTATTATCAAACCAGGATACCGATTTAGCACTCCCTGATAGCTCAAAAAGTTACCATCATCTCCCAACAAGTCACGGACCTTAGTCAAACCGTTGGCTTTCATAACCGGATTATAATACATACGTTTCGGCTGCCCTGTCTTGACATCTCGGTTATTGAAAATACTTCTTGCAAGTAGCGGTTGATTCTCAGGGTTGCTAAACAAAACATTGTCCCAATATTCCGTATAAACTTTCATATATGTAGTATAGTTTGTAGTCGATTTGTAGTCAGGTATACCAAACGTCCGAAATTCGATAGTACTGCTAATTTTTGCCAATCGAACAATCAGTCATATGTAGTAATGCTTTGCAAAAATACTAAACGGAAGCCTGTTACCGGAGTTTTCCACTTATAAGACCTGGTCTTATAACTGGAAAATGCCCAAATTTAGGGTCGCTTTTTGGCGCCCTTTTGAAGACCATGGTCTTATAACTGGAAAATGTTATTTTACTACAAAAATGGATTTTTGGACAACAGTTGAATTTGTTTTTCACATAGAGGGCTGTTCCAGACATGCCTGACCAGTACGCTTGACTTCTAAAACTTTACTTGAAATTACTAAAAGAAAGGTTGCGTTGAAGCATAGCAGGTACTGTATTGCGTTCAAAACAAAAATCAGAATCATGTTTTATCTATATTATATACTTCTGCCTTTGTTTTCTCACGATGGACAGCTTTTGTTCACTTTGAAAACAGTTAATTGTGTGCTAAAATCGGTCAATTAAACTAAGACCATGGTCTTTTAACTGGAAAATGGGTGTCTATGAACCAAGTTTTCTGACCACCTATTTGAAGACCATGGTCTTATAACTGGAAACAAAAACCTATTTAAAGACCATGGTTTCCACCTATAATGGTCTTACTGTATAAGCGGAAATCTACAGTACCACTCTGCGTCCTCTTACTGCCGTCGATGAAGAGCTTATGGATGTATTAGCTAGTCATCAAGATCAGTGTGGTGCACTTTTTATCTAGGTACTGTAACTAGGTAACTAGGTATACCTAGTATTACCTAGTTAACATGTGGGAAAAGTACCTAGATTTACTTTACCTAGTTGCTGGTTACTCTATTTTACCTAGTTTTACTTTACCTAGTTTTAAATCCACATAACTAGGTACTTCTAGGTAGAACATGCTTACCTAGTTTGACATTTTCAGTTTTACGTTGCTTTTTCAGTCAGCAAACCTTCAAACTTCCGGCTTTCCCACAATTACAGCGGCCCAGAGAATGAATTTCTAAATTATTTGATCAATAAAATACAAATATTTACTTGAAATGTGTCAAATTTCGTAAATTTTAACTCCACTAAATTCGTCATTGTTTTATTGAACCAAAAATAGTATTTTGACTCGATTTCGAGCGTTTTAGGTTTACCTAGTATTACCTAGTTTTTCTGGGCTTTACCTAGTATTACTTTGCCTAGTTTCTTAGCTGAGAACTTTACCTACGTAGTATTACTTTACCTAGTTTTTTAGGTGACAACTTTACCTAGTATTACTTTACCTAGTTTCAAATTTTCAAAATGCACCACAATGATCAAGATCTTCTTCCAAGTCACCTTCCCTCTAATGCCTTACTCTACCACCTTTACTACTCTCCCCATTATCGAGACCATAGTCTTCTAACTATGGTGGTCTTATAAGCGGAAATCTCCGGTACTTGTGTCTTACGATTTATCTGTCCACCTAGGCGTGTATCTTACGTGCTGTGCAGCCAGTTCTGCTATTGACAGCATGTGTTTAGTCTCATCAGCATTGCCTGTTGTGGATGCAAGCAGAAACTGATTGGAAAAACAGCTTGAGATGGACGTTTTCGTTCGAACGAACTGCCATTATGCTATGACAACATACTAGAGAACAGTTCACTTATTCTATGGAATTCTTGCTTAGTTCGAACTAACGCTGAAGGTGTTAGCCACAAAAATCTGGTCTATTTTAAATATACTTAATGTACTTAATTTAATTAGATGTGGCAAGTAAATTGTCTGTCTGTCTGTCTGTCTGTCTGTCTGTCTGTCTGTCTGTCTGTCTGTCTGTCTGTCTGTCTGTCTGTCTGTCTGTCTGTCTGTCTGTCTGTCTGTCTGTCTGTCTGTCTGTCTGTCTGTCTGTCTGTCTGTCTGTCTGTCTGTCTGTCTGTCTGTCTGTCTGTCTGTCTGTCTGTCTGTCTCCGAACCCGAACCAAGGCAACCGCAACTCTTGAAACGAAGTTGCTGTGTGGTTCGGTGTTCAAACTGGAGCTGCTTCCACTTTGTTGTGCTGCCGAGAATTGAAAAATATTTCTTTATTGGCCTATTAAATTAAGGGCGAGATCGTAGACAAAGAACAACACAGTCCCGGCTCTTTACCCAGCCCATCCCGGCAAGTAGTAGATGCGTTGTTCAATTATCCTCACTATCCGTCGACGCCGCTAAACTCCTCCCATTCATGCGGTTGGATGGGCCAATTCTAAAATTTTGAAAACCCAACGACAGGAAAAATTGCGAATCTAGTCTGCGGTCCGCTTTTTAAACGGTCTCGCGCAAGGGGATACAATTAGTTCAATCCAAAGCGCGCATTGTTCGGACCAAACTAAGATTGAGATTGATCGCCAAACAGCACAGTTAACTCGAAACGACACTAGTTTTCCGCTGCGAAACGCTTGTTATAACTTAGTCAGTAGTCTACATAGTGCCGATAAAATCGAATTAACCTCTCTAATTTGCTCGTAAATCCAACTGCACAAACGACCAACTCTGGTTTTCGTTGGTGCCTTCAATAATAACTATGATTGGGCTGGCACAGTGCTAGTGATTTGCAGTTCATTAAAAGGTAGAGAGCGACTTTTAGCGGCCGTGAGCTCCGCTGTCTTTAGACCATCTGTCGATCCGGCGGCGCCGAAAGCACTTTTGCCGGCGTTAATGGGCGGGCGTTAGCCAATCATCGGACTACAAAGTATCTGAGCCGGCTTTCCAAGTAGGTCTGCGCTTTTTGTCAGCTGTCCACCAATCAATAGCCACGCTGCCAAAGGTAATTTCTAGCGCTGCGATTAGTATTATGAGCCAGAGATTTGGCGGAAATCGATGATTCGCCCCAGCACGTATCTTTCTTACGTTCCAGTTACAACTTCCGCTAAACGTAATTCTGATTCTAGCGATGAAGGAGAAGAGATGAAAAATCTACTGGTTTGCCTTTTGCTTCAGCTGGGCTGCGGTAAGCTAACTGCAAACAGTATTAGCACCTATTGATCGATTCTCAGACCTGATTAACGCTTTAGCTGAGCCGGACTAAATTTAATTACAGCCTAACAGCTATATCGACACTGAATTTAGGTGGGAACGGCCTTATTGCATGCAGCATTAACAAACCCGGCTCAACCCCTTTGCAATATACCAACCAAATAGGCGAAGTTGGCCAAACTATCGGAAAGCAAAAAAGTGATGGTAATCATGTCGGAAAGCTGTTTCAGACCTATCGGAAAGCTATTTCAGGCCCCGTTTTCAACCAGTAGCAAAATAAAAATTTGTTGTTTTAGATGTTCAGATGACGCTTGCAGTTGAAACGATTAATAAAATAACTTTCGGTCTATCAGTTTACTGCTTATTTACAAAGGGTTAAACATAGCCGTCTAGACGTCGAAGCCTCCTAGGACGGCTTTTTATCCTCCCGCAAGCAATGCATAAAGCGCTCGCCCACTCATGTGCTTTATACACATGATCTCCGCTTCTTTTGAAAGCTGTGAGCAGCAAAGCGAATGACTGACTGAAAACGAACTGAAAGATCATTGATTCAGATAATTGAGCGCTATTTAGGGGCCCTCTCAGGGATTCCAGATGTTCACTGGATCTACAGAGACCGCGTCAAGGTGACCATACCCTCAGAGAGCAACAGTGTTTCATGTAAATGCACCAAAACAACCAATCTCGAGCTCAACAAACACCTGGGAACTGCAAGCATAGACTATACGTATCTCTTCTCAGAGAGCAGCATGGACCATTTCTGCAGAATCAAAGAGCAGGAAGCAGACTGCGAACTGCAACAGTGTCAGCGCGTGGTTCTCTGGGACCTGGCCCAACACTTTTGTCTGTCCTACCGGTCCAAGTTCAGAGAGTTTGTGCCCTGTCTGCGCCAAACACAAAGCACCGTTGACCTGGTTTGTCACCGAAACTGCTGGAAGAACGCCGAAGCTCTGGCGCCTCCGCTCCAGCCAGTCAATGACAGCCGGGAAGAGCAGCGCCGATGCTATTACCAGAGATGCTATTTGGACTGTCACAAGCTGATTGTAGAGAGAAGCTGCCAGAACGACGCCCCTGCTCTGTTTCTGGCCGAGTTTGTGTCGAATCAGACCGACATGCTGGATACGATGCTCAGAAATTTGAACAGACCCGCCCTGCCAGTCAACTGCTACAAATTGGTACCGGACAAAATCAATGACAAACTGAGGAGTTGGAGAGAAATGACCATGTCCAGTACGGTTGATGGCTCAGGAGAGAGTACTACTTTGATGCCAACAGAACAAAATGACACTAGTGGCTCCAAACATGTGAGGGTGGTCGATGTGTTCGTTATGATGTTTTTGCTTATTTTCACGATTTAATGGATTTTTGGATCAGTCTGTTCACACAGTTTTCATATGAGGGTGGTTGATACGTCCGTCAGTTGCATTTGCTGTGTTTCTTTACAGGTTTAGCAACAAAACTGGTTGAAACTCATGGTGCAACGGTATCTTTTCTAAACTATGTCTATTTTGTTGAGTCAGGGAAATATTTAGCACATCCTGAAGGTGTCAATTTTATATTTCTCCGACTATTATCTATTTATTTATTGGTATAGTTTAAAAATGTATAAAGTGCGTTTCTATCTCTATCTTAAAAGCTCTGAAATGTCAATTTTTCTTACTGCTCGTGCAAACTCAAGCAATACTTCTTGCCTTTGACAGAATAAAAGTTGACCGACCCACTTTACACTACCTGGTGTCAAAAGAAAAAGAGCTTGCCGACTTAGGACGTCTAATCTGTCTTCATTACCAACCATCAAGAACTAGTTTAAATCGGATTTACGACCACCAGTTGTGCGTCCTCTCATGAGACTGAGATTTCTAGTACAGAGCGTAGATAGAAATTTTATTTGCGCCGCTCAGCAATCAAGGCTGTTTGTCTGTTGCGCAAATTAACCAATCGAGCCTGTTTGCCCCCGAACCATCCTTTGTGGCTGAAAAATAATAAATTGCCGCGTGAGATCGGTCCGATTAAAATCCCACTGCCCCGGCCGGTTGGCGCGATACCTAGTAGAAGACGAATCGATAGAGGAGCGCTCATTCATAGATAAAAATGTCAACTTATGGTCGGCTGCAGTGAGCCGGTGATGCTTCTAGCCAGCCCGGTCATGCCTCACAAGTGGGCCCTCTTCTTATTTATACTGATTCTCTGTCAGGCGTGTAAGCTAACTATTTTATCGCCAAATTGATGGCCTGTCTTCTGCAAACCGAAATTGCTTTTTAGCCGCCCCGGAAGAGCCAGACCCACTCTGGCACATGTACGGGGACCGCGTCAAGCTCACCACCTTCCTGCCCACCAACCGAACCATACAGGAGTGCAATCTTTGCGAGAAGCAGTCGGAAAATGAGCTCGATCTAAAGCTCAACACCTCCCTTATCGATTACTCGCTGTTGTTCAACTCGAAGGCGTTTGAAATCTTCTGCGAGGTGAATGAGAAAGAACGCCGGTGCGAAGAAAAGATTTGTGGCAAGAGTGTCCAGTGGAGTCTGGCAATTTTCTTCTGCGTGCAGAACAAGCGACGCTTCCGAAAGTACGCACCGTGCTACGCGGCAACGCAGACGCAAGTGGATCACAAGTGTCACTCCAGTTGTTGGAAGCGGGCCGAGGCGTTGGATATCGATTTTCCGTTGCCTGAGGGCTTGCAACCGGAGGCGACGAACTTGTTTGAGACAAAGGCCAGAGAATGCGATTATGAAAAGTGTTACTTGGCATGTCAAGCGAAAATTATCAAGTCTTACTGCTCCACAAGCGACCCCATGGCTTTCCTGAGAGAATTCGTTGGAAACAGAACCAAGATTGATTACCAACATTCTGAGGCCACCTTTGCACCTAACTGTTGGGCCCTTGTTCGACGAAGAAAACTCCAGCATGCAACAGTTAGCTCAGATGAAGCTGGAGAATTTTCTACTGTACAGACTCGGTTAGTTACTGCAAGTGTGGAGAATTTTCCAAACGGTTGTGCTAGGCTCGGTGTCATTTTGGAATTGGGCCTGATTACATTGTACACTTTGTTATGCAAATATTGATGAGCAATCGACTTTTGCAATAGCGGGAATGAAATTTATTCTAACCCTCTAACAGAGCATTGCGATTACCTTCAATTCTCCTCTCAGTTAGGTACAATTTGGTTCTAAACCCGAATCCGCTCGATTTCTCATCACTCCTTCAAAGCGGCGTTGAAAGCGGAGATGCGGTTGATAGATCTGCTTCTGAATCGCTCGCAGTAGGTTGTAGCCGAAGCCACTTTGTTGAGACGGGACTACAGCGGTGAAAACCAGAATCGCCAACACTGCCTTAACGTTCATCTCGCCGCACATACGTTTCTTATTCTTGCCAATACATACTAATAGAGCACAGACGGACGCTTTTGTCATAAAAATTGTCACCACACGCCATGCAATTATGGTCAATAAGCATCTCAGAATTTCTATTGAGTGCACGTTTTTTGCAGCTCAATATAACGGAACGCTCCACAGAAGTATTATTTAGTTTGCTTTAACCCTCATGATGCATGACTGGGTCCGTGTCGTGATGAACAGGGCTACCATACAAAATGTGCACCGGGTTTTTCCGTTTAAACGCCCCCCTGGGCGTTTAATTGGAAAGCCTTTCCGAATAGACGCCCATGGCCGCAAGCCGAGATAAGGTTTGGAATAGATTGCGACAAAAACTCACTGCGCGTGTTTTTTTTCGGCCGAAGCAAGCAGACGCAGCTTTCTGCGTGTCTTTGTTGACAAAATTTGTAATATAGTGGTTAGTTAACGTGCATGGCAATGAATGGACGTTGTACTGTATTTACCACAAATTCAAACTCCTATAGCTGTCTTTTTAAATACAGTTTGCGAACTTTGCGAAACAGTGAGTTTGAATGTGTCGGCTGCTGTAAGTACTGTTGTTTGTGTATACACATACACATTTACCATACACAAAAATACACAATGTTTTTTCAATGTGTATACACAAACACATACACATACACATTGAAAATTCCGATGCACATTACCATACACAAACAGTACTCAAAATGTGTATTTTTGTGTATGTGTATTTGATCAGCAAAAGTCGATAAAATTTCGAACAGAAAGGTAAATTTTCTAAGTTTTTGGTGCAGTAATAAACAGTAGATATCCTCATAAAATGACCTAAGTAACTCGATTTCAAAGCTATCCAAGGTTTCCAGCAGCAGACATTGAGAGATTTGATTTTCCTAGCATTTCTGACTGAAAATCTACCAAAAAATTTGCATCTTCAGTACAATACACATACACAAATATACACAAAAATACACATTGTTTTGTTGAATGTGTATACACAAATTACCATACACATTTGAAGGTAAATGTGTATACACATACACATACACATACACAAATGGAAAATCCAATACCAAACAACAGTAGCTGTAAGTGGTTGTTATTAAGAGTCGATGTCTGAATCAGGCAACCCTCCCTATGCACAAAAATAGGTCGACCTCTCCGATTTTGCTCAAAATTTGCATAAACGATGTACCTTAGGGGAAACCAACGTGTGCCAACTATCAGCCCCCAACTCCGCCTAATATGCAAATTACGAGGGGTCAAAGGTCAAATTTGGGGTATCTTATTCGATTGGGCATAACTATGCCAATTTTCAACGCACGGTGTCCGGGTTTCTTTTAAACGATAGAGCTTGCTCTTGGCTTTCCAACGAGCTATACGGCGCATTTCTACATGGCTTCGTTCTGTAGTTATAACGATTTCCTTTCATTTTTTGTTGACCCAAAAATCGCTTTTTTGCCCACTGCAAAAAAAATTCCCTCCTACCCCCCCTTTTTTATTTCTTTATTTGATAGCCCTTGATGAGAGCTTTAATTTGATGTAAAATATGAGCGATTTCACTGGGGCATTTTGGAGAAAGTTGCATTTGAATGTTGCTACCCAAGCTGACTGCTGCGAAATTTCTACTGTAAGAACTGCCCGGAAGTGTGTTAGTTTGCATCCCAGTAAGTTCAGGATTCTTTTACTGTATAGAGCGTTTCTCGAGCTATCATTTGATTAATTGAGGTTGAGATACATACAGTATGACCTTGTATCAAAACTGTTCCAAGAATGTTGAGGATCCTTTTTGCCATCTCAACAGCATAGGCTCGGAGTTGAGTAATCTGGGTCGTTGTCCAAATCCCAATCATCAACATTTCTTCTTTTTGTTGGTGTAAACAGCTTCCATGGACGCTCATTCTGACCAATCCAGACTGGAGGACCATCAATGAATTCGTAATATTGATGACTTTCAATTCAATAGCTGCTTTCTCCTGTGAATACCGGTTCCAAACGAAGAGTTTTATCTGTTGCACTGCCCTGAAAGTTTTACACATCGTATCTTTTTAAGGCAGTTGTAACGAATTTATCACCAGGTATCTTCAGTTGAATGTACTGATAGAAGAAGGTGGGTCACTGACCCAACCTTGCGAAGTCTGAAAAGCGGAAATGTGTTTACAGCATTCCTTTCAAATCTAAAGAAACATCAAACAGTATACATGACAACAACTTCTGTTACTCTGGCTATACTTCAAAGTTGACGCAGACACGTCGCTAAGCTGGCTAAACACAAATGGTAAATTCATTGTTCTTGTGCGCCCTTCAGTGCCGCGAAACGACACAGTGATTGGAGATGTGCTGGTAAGAACACCAGCACCGTTGATATTGGCTGTTTTGATAAATAATACGTACACACCTGAAGTATTTCTGTGTAAGTTAAACTCAGTACTGAACTTTGACAAAAGAATCTGATTCCTAAACAAGACTGACCTAGTTTTTCACTATCTTTCTGAACAACACCCGAGTCACTGTTCTTCCACTGAGTTTTGATACCACTGAACCATTCACTCAGAATGAACTTGAGACCTGAAAGATTTTTCATGTTCAAAAGGCAAAAACGGAATCTCTACTCATCCCATTGGTCTTACTCATAGTATGCCGTTTGTAAGCAATAGAATAAACCAAACTTGAATACTTTAGGTCCAGGGTTAATTTCAATCCATACTTCTTCCAGCATCCATTCTGATTGTGATTTTTGGTGGAGAAACCGTAGCTAATCGGCTTAAATGATAAATAACTCTTATGCAAAAAAGTGTGATGCAGAAAAATAAACGTGTATATTGCTGTAGTACTTCTTCGAGACACACAGCTTTAACAGGATCTGCCCAATCAAGTCTGTGTTGTTTTGACATGCTGACATTGAAGCTAATTGTCCGAGTGCTGGAATCCACATTTCCAGACAGCAGAAAAGCCATTCCGAGCCTGATCAAGGCACTGAAATACAAGACGAGTTGATCAGCTTGCAGATGATACAACCGCAGAAGAGGCTCAAGCGACGGCGGAGTCCGGCTATGAGTTCAAACGTGATTTGCTGTACGACTGTCCAGAACCAGGATGTACAGCCCAGTTTTACTATTACGCAAATCTAATTCGGCATGTTGCCGGTGGAAAACACAAGTACAAACCTGAAAGACTCACTCTTTTGGATGCAGCTCAAGGCATGTTTACATTTACATATGCTTACTTGTTTAACTGTACTTTTAGCTCTTGTTTAATTCTTACTTCTATATGTCTTACTTAGGTTTCTTAGGGCTGTACGTTACTCGATTGGAAGAATTGCACACTACTAAAGCTATGGATGACCTTCGCGCTGACATCAATGAAGTGTTGGAGACGCATGCTGCTCAACAAAGCGCATGCCATCAAAGCGAGACGCAACCTCTTGAACAGGGGTGGGCCTTGCGTGAAGCACCTGCTAATTGAACGCAGCGCAGGTGGCCAGCAACATAAGAAAAACCCGTAGAGGTACTATTCACCTATTACTATAGCAAAAACATGTGCTGCATTATATGCACCATGTCACTTCGTTCATTTGAACAAATGTTCAACAAAATCCTTCAGGTGGCCCTCTTCTCTTCAATGTGAATGAATATTTGACAGAGCAACAAATTCTTGCATACTTCTCAAGAATGTCACAGAAGCTAAGGAAGGGTGCAGTTGAGCAGCACAACGTTGACAAGCCAGAAGACACATCAGAAAACCGGTTTGCACCTCGGCATGATTACCTGGATGATGAAAACATTGTCACTCCTGAGGATGATGAAATGCTGGCAAACTTGAAAGAACATCTTGAATGACTGAAGCAACTTATGCTGCACCACAATACTGTTATGCCACGGCTAATGTAAACTCAAAAGTTTAGAGCTGGGATACGTGTCAACCTGTCGCTTCTGATAAAAGAATCCTGAACTTACTGGGATGCAAACTAACACACTTCCGGGCAGTTCTTACAATAGAAATTTCGCAGCAGTCAGCTTGGGTAGCAACATTCAAATGCAACTTTCTCCAAAATGCCCCAGTGAAATCGCTCATATTTTACATCAAATTAAAGCTCTCATCAAGGGCTATCAAATAAAGAAATAAAAAAGGGGGGGTAGGAGGGAATTTTTTTTGCAGTGGGCAAAAAAGCGATTTTTGGGTCAACAAAAAATGAAAGGAAATCGTTATAACTACAGAAGGAAGCCATGTAGAAATGCGCCGTATAGCTCGTTGGAAAGCCAAGAGCAAGCTCTATCGTTTAAAAGAAACCCGGACACCGTGCGTTGAAAATTGGCATAGTTATGCCCAATCGAATAAGGTACCCCAAATTTGACCTTTGACCCCTCGTAATTTGCATATTAGGCGGAGTTGGGGGCTGATAGTTGGCACACGTTGGTTTCCCCTAAGGTACATCGTTTATGCAAATTTTGAGCAAAATCGGAGAGGTCGACCTATTTTTGTGCATAGGGAGTTCACTACAGGGTTGCCGGACTCAGACACCCACTCTTAAGGCTGCACCGTGTTAGAATCGCTAGAGAAGCGTAGAAACAAGCCGTACGTACCTTGTCTCTCGTTAGATAAACTTTCCATTCTTATTTGCGTCATATTTACGTATTTTCCAATTAACCGCCCCTGGGCGTTTATTTAGATTAGAACTGAATCCGTGAAAAGTGCCACAACTAAATAAACGCCCATGCGCGTTTTTACGGAAAAACCCGGTACCAGTACTAAAATCAATCTTTGAATTTATCAGTAGTACCATACCAAACCAAATTCAAAACAGCTCCTTCTATACTATACAATGACAAAAATTATTTGATTTTCACCAATTTCTAGGCCAGATTGAATCCCCCCAAAATCCCCTAAATTTTTATAACTTTCCCCCTAACCCCCCAATCGAAATTTTGCCCCTAAATCGGAAAAATCCTCCCAAATTTGGGAGAGTCCCCAACCTGGCCGCACTGGTGTGCGGAAGTGTTGGTTGTTTGATAAAGGCTGTCGGCTAGATCGAGAAGACTGTGTAGCCGAGTAGCGCGTCAGCAGCAAGACCGAACGACAACAAACACACAAATAGAACAACTGTAAACCGTTTTTGTGCTGGAATTCGAAAAGCAAAGAAACTGTTTTCAGGTCAGGTGGCATGCGCACGGTACAGTGGCGTATCCAGGGGGGGGTGTAGGCTGGGTACACCCCCATTTGCGGTGGAGGTAGGAAGAGAAAGTCTGCAAAAATATGCGAAACTAATGAATTATGTACCAAAACTGTCTATTTTGTGCTCAGAATGCCTTATAAATGCGTTTTTTGAAGGCTAAATTTTCAAAATTTTCTCACCCTGGGCGGGCAGAAGCCCAACCAGGCCATTTTAAACACTAAAACTTGTAATTTCTGTTAATTTTAAGCACTGAATGTGTTTTAAACGCGTTTTTGAAGGCAAATTTTGCCAAATTTCCTTGCCCTGGTTGGGCAGCGGCCCAAGCAGGCACTTTCAAAATTTTACACCCCCCCCCTTTCCGAAATCCTGGATGCGCCACTGGCACGGTACAGTACAGTACATATCTGATGGTACTGTTATTTTACTATAGTATGCATTGTAGTAAGACAAAAATTAGTAATACTAGTGGTATTTTACTAGTAGTAAAATAATAGTAAAAAGTAAAATTAAGAGCCAATAGTAAAGTAAAAATTAAATTAAATTAACAAAGACTGCCAATAGTAAAATGAGAATTTTGCTACTATTTTACTAGTTTATGGTGAATTCCTGCCAAATTATTGGTCAATTTTGCAATAAAAGATGTGTGGGCGCACTTTTGTGAGTCGAATTTCACACAGTTTTGTCTCTAAAGTTTTTGAGAACCTTCTATCATGATCAAATTTAGCAACTATTTGGCACCAACATCAATTATCTATGAGATCTTGCCATCATTGATGCAAAATTGTCACTAATGACTAGTAAAACGGTAGTAAAACAGTAGTAAAATTAGTAAAATTAATAGTAAAACAAAAATTAGTTATTCATAAGATCTTGGCATCATTGATGCAAAATTTCCCCTAACGACTAGTAAAATCGTAGTAAAATAGTAGTAAAATGAGTAAAATTATTAGTAAAACAAAAATTAGTAAAATCGGAGCTGCTTTGTAGTAATGAAGATGAAGAGAAGAGGAGTGAGAATGAAAAGAAGAAAGAGGCAGAGGAGAAGGAATATTCGTTTGAGGCAGAAGAGAGAGATTCGTTTGAGTACGCTAGAGAAGAGTTCTTGCTAGTTTCACCGATGACAAGAAGTCAGATGAAGGCACAACCAGAGAAAGGAAGAAAAGTAGCACAAGAAGGAGACGAGGCCAAGAAAGATGGCGGAGTAAGACAAATTTTCTGTGAAGGATCGGAAGAAAAGGAAGAGCCAGATTTTCAATTCGTTTTGTTTTGATTTCGATTGTGATTTGGATTTCGTGTGTGTGTGTGTGTGTGTGTGTGTGTGTGTGTGTGTGTGTGTGTGTGTGTGTGTGTGTGTGTGTGTGTGTGTGTGTGTGTGTGTGTGTGTGTGTGTGTGTGTGTGTGTGTGCGTGTGCGTGCGCGTGCGCGTGCGCGTGCGCGTGCGCGTGCGCGTGCGTGTGCGTGTGCGTGTGCGTGTGCGTGTGCGTGTGCGTGTGCGTGTGCGTGTGCGTGTGCGTGTGCGTGTGCGCGTGCGCGTGCGCGTGCGCGTGCGCGTGCGCGTGCGCGTGCGCGTGTGCGTGTGCGTGTGCGTGTGCGTGTGCGTGTGCGTGTGCGCGCGTGCGCGTTCGCGTTCGCGTGTGCGTGTGCGTGTGCGTGTGCGTGTGCGTGTGCGTGTGCGTGTGCGTGTGCGTGTGCGTGTGCGTGTGCGTGTGCGTGTGCGTGTGCGTGTGCGTGTGTGTGTGTGTTGTGCCGTGCGGTCTTCTTATCTCGTGTGTCTGTGCTTTACTAGTAAAAGACGTTACACATACACATACACATTGAAAATTCCGATACACATTACCATACACAAACAGTACTCAAAATGTGTATTTTTGTGTATGTGTATTAATCAGCAAAAATCGATAAAGAATGCAACAGAATTTGAAGCTTTAGACGTTTTTGCTGTACTAAGAGAGACTAAAAAACCTCATAAAGCCCTTCAATGGCTGTAAGTAACTCAACTTCAAAGCTATACCAATTTTAAGACAGTTGACTTTGAGAGATATGGCTTGCTAGTATTTCTTTCTCAAAAATCTGGCAAAAAATTTGCATTTTCTGTACGATACACATAAATACTTTTCTGAATGTGTATACACAAATTACCATACACATTTGCCAGTGATTGTGTATATGTACACATACATATTCTTAAAATCCAATACCAAACAACAGTAATCAAAACTCGCTGCCTAATTTGCTAAAATCAACCTTTCTTAAACCAAATAGCTTATCACAACAAACATCACACCTGAAGAAGTACAGTTACAGCTGCTGTGTCAGAGCCTATTCAGTGGGAAATAGTTTCGGTTGATGGTTTCAACTGGCTTGCCATCACTATGTCCAGCTTTCGATTGATCTCTGCCAGTGCTCTTTCAATTTTGGTCACTCGTTCACCAAATTCACTTTCCGGACTGCAGAGCTCAGTTTGTGCTTGGACACTACTAGCTGCGTCGCCCAGCAATGCAATGGCGGCAGGCGCCCTCAGCGTAGTCATGATGGACTGGATTGAGCTGGGCCTGAACATGGAGCGCACATTGGCGCCAGTTTTGGTATTCTTACTGAACACGTAGACCAACTGTTTGATAAGGTAGACAATGATGTGAACAACACCAATCACACTGGCCCCTATCCAGAAATCGAACACTCCTCCGACCTCTGCCAGGAAACCCGACCAGCTGTTTCGCTGCTCGACAGTAAACTGAATGTAGCTCTGAAATTGAAATTCACACTGCGCTGAACTTTTTCTGGTCATTATGTCTCACAGTTTGCTCCCTAGGAATTAATATTTTTGAGCCTGAGAGAGAAGGGCGCTTAATTTGTTGCTTTCTAAACACCAGCATAAACGTTTGTTGACAAGGAGGTTTGGCCAGACATGCAGATGAGCAGTCATTCCATAACTTGTTCCTTCTAACATCACCGATGGCGATACTAGACGTGTCCAGACAAGAGCTCAGTCCGGCTGCATGCTTTTCAAATGAGCAGATGCCACCGATCTTAGTTTCCTCTTCATTAATCGGCATTGCTTTATAAAAGTCACTGAGCCGCCCCAGAATAACAGGGTAACACTTGCAAATGTTGAAAATCTGCTTTCGAAAACAGTTAGAAGTGCAGGCAAAAACGTGCGAATTGTCGGCTCTGCAGATTCCTTTCAGCTCTTCTGAATACTTGAAGGCTCGGTTAGGAATCAGGCACAGTTCGCTGACAAAGCCATAGGTTGACCTAATCCTGTGATCGTCGGCCAAGACCAGCTCTATCTCTGAACTGTTACCTCGCACATGGCTCCAAACATTAATTGTGGAAATAAGGGGATTTATTGGAAAGATGGCTCCAAAGGTTAACGACAGACTGTAATCCCTCACATTGACATAGGCGGATAGAAGTTCCACATTAGATCCTCCTATTGGATACCCCTAAAGACAGAAAAGCTCACAGCTCAAAGATGGTGTCTATGTAAAATTAAAAAAAGGCAAGATGCCGGTTACTTTACTGCCCATTTCCACCCTACAGTAGCAAAGTGCATCCCCGAACACTAATTTTTTTGAAAGGCAGGCCGGGCATGTAGAAAGCAGAAATTTTAGAAACTAAACTAAAATTAAGCAAAAAAGAAATACGCGCCGTTTATTCTGCCTCAAAATGCCAAGATACAAAGTTTAGTTTAAACGGAGACCTGCATGGCGAACTATTTGGCTGCCCAGCCCGGCCCGGATTTTCAAACGTTTAGGTGGCTGATGCTCGGCATTGGGTATTGAGTTTTGCAGGTATTCTGCACACTCTACAATCTACGACCCCAGCCGGGATTCGGGAAAGCTAAAATCGCCGCAAAATCGCAGGAAATCATAATGACAATCAAAAGAAAGCTCAAAAAGGGTTAATGACAACTAAATTAGCATTTTTTACCAAAGTATATTTTAATTTGGTTGAAAATTTAGGCAATGCCCTACACAAGAATCAATCATTCCTGGGGGAACACTACAACAATGGAAAGTACCCTAAGTAACGGTAAGACCCCTCCATACTCAATCATTGTGTCAACGAAACAGCAGGTATATAATGGCGGCCATTTGAAATTACGCATTACGAAAAACTTGAAAAAATGGCTAAACGGTCGTTTTTATGGAAACAATGAGCTGTGTGCTTTTTGAAACCTCTTTTGTGAAACCAGACATGACCAGGTAACGTTTCTTCACTAGTTCCATTGTTAATTTGTGGATGAAATCCTTAGCTGTTATATTTGGGAGGCGGTCAAGCCGCTTTGATATGTTCTGTGCCAGTTCTGAGCCATCCTTGCTGAGAAACATATATGATGGAGCGCTGTGAACCTAAACAAAAGGACGATTGCCACAAGCCAAATACAGGGTCTGGTAAAAAAGATGCCCGCAGCTGTTTTACTGTAGCAACCACAAATCTCAGCTACTCTTTGTTTGAGTATGGGATTTTCAGGAATCGGTTCGGTATTTATTCGGTATTTGCTGAAAATGTTTTACAAAGTCAAAACACTGAATTTCCCATTTACAAGGCTATGGAATTACTCATTTCCAAGGTCAGATCAGAGGCTAGAAAATTCATCAAAAGCAATGGGATTTACAGTTTTTTTAGCAATTTTTTGAAGCTATTTTTAGTATTACTGGAATGAAACTCGTTGCTATAAATAATTTTGGCTAAGAGAAATGCTTCCATTGTACTGCAATTTTAAGGCCTGGTACAAAACTAAAAAATTGATTATTGATTGATTATTATCAAATTATAAATACAGTATAGATAAAAAAAATGTTCCATCGCTTTTTCGGCCTTCACTCAAACGTTTCGTTCTCAGTCACTTCTTTACCGATTTGGCTCAAATCTTCAGCAAAAATTAACAACATGGTTGGCTAAATATTCTGCAAGTTTAGTGCCAAAATTCCGACTCATACTGGTTTTATGACCCGAAAACTTGGAATGAGGGTGGTCCACGCAAATTTATTTTTTTTCGGTAATACAAGGAGTACAGTCCTGAAACTTGCAGGAATGATTGGTGTTGCTATTGGGCATAACATACTAAGCGGGCAGCCCTGTAGCTCAAAGGGCACTAAAATGGGGGAATTTCAAAAACATGAGTGAAAATCCCATAGTTAAGAAATCTGCACCTTCTAGAATCAAAGCACTGAATCTGTTGTTAATCAACATAGATTTTAGCAGGAAGTTCGACAAATAAATGAACCTGATATTTAAGCTCTGTTCCACACCATAGTAACCATCCCTGCAGCGTTTTTTGAAAATTGAAAATCTTTAGAATCGTCACTTTGCCGGTTTTACGAAGAAAAGTCATATTTCGTCATGTTTTTGAAATTCCCCCATTTTAGTGTCCTTTGAGCTACAGGGCTGCCCGCTTAGTATGTTATGCCCAATAGCAACACCAATCATTCCTCCAAGTTTCAGGCCTCTATTCCTTGTATTACGGAAAAAAATTAAATTTGCGTGGACCACCCTCATTCCTAGTTTTCGGGTCATAAAACCAAGATGAGTCGGAATTTTGGCACCACACTTGCAGAATATTTAGCCAACCATGTTGCTAATTTTTGCTGAAAATTTGAGCCAAATCGGTAAAGAAATGACTGAGAACGAAACGTTTGAGTGAAGGCCGAAAAAGCGATGGGACATTTTTTTGATCTATACTGTAATAATTAATTACATGTATTATGATTGAGTAGAATTCTGGTATGGTAGGCATCCCTGGCAGAACTGGATAGAAATCTCTCCTAACTACTAACACTTTTACTTTTGTTTAACGATTTGCTACTCCGTACTAAAGAGTCTATCTTTTGTCTTGAGGCAGAAATTAGTTTAAGTGGACTTACTAAACTCAAAAGAATAAAAATTGTGCTGCGCGACCAGCGTTGCTCAAAGAAGTTGGGTGATTGAAATTGGCGCCAGAACTCAGCCTCAATGAAGTTCTCGGCAGTTTCAGTTTCAGCAGTTGTCCACTGACGGTCGAAAATGCTTGATATACTTTCATTGACAACAGTCGAGTAGCTGCGAACAAAGTCAAGGTAAAGTTCACGTCTACTCATCCTCAAAGAAACGTGGAGTTCGTATTTGTAGTGGTCGAAACGGGAGTAGTTCTTTGCAATAGTCTCCGCTGTCACAATCGTTGGCTTGGTGAAACTTTCTGATATAATTGTGGATGTGTCTCTAACAGTGAGAACAATGAACACCACTAACACCACATACCAGGCAACAACCTCCCATGTAAACTTAGCCGTGTTGATAAGTGAGAACCCAGAAATAGGGGTGCTTCCATAGAATTTATTCCTTCGCAGCCAGTTTAGCACTGGGTCTAGACGTTCTGCAGCCCGCTCACTGGGGTTTTCCTGTTCGTTTTCCATTCTCTCTCTCCCCAAACCAAACTGATACCGTCAGCTGGAGCTCTTTTGGATAGTAGGAGCTAGACCTAGTTCCCAACCAAATTTTAATTTGTAGTTTAGTAGTCACTACCAGCTAGGTCTAGTAGTAGGAGCTACTGCAGTAGGAGTATAAACAGCGCTTCTTAGTCGTTTCATTGCCTGTGACCAACAATACAAAAGGTATATTAAACAGCTTGAAAAGTTTAGTTACGGTAGTTTTTAGCGTTTTCTTTCATTTCACGCTTCATTTGCAGTTGACTACTGTTGTTTGTGTATACAGATACACATTTCCCATACACAAAAATACACATTGTTTTTTTCAATGTGTAGTGTATACACATACACATACACACTGAAAATTACGATTACCAAAAATTACCATACACAAACAGTACTCAAAATGTGTATTTTTGTGTATCTGTATTTGATCAGCAAAATTCGACAAAGCACATGACAGAATTCAAAACTTTTTTATGTTTTTGCTGTACTAAGAGTTGAGTGAGCAGGTAGATATCCTCACAAAGCCTAAACATGGCCCTAATTAACTCAATTTTAAAGATATCCTAGTTTTGAAACAGGTGACTGTGATAGATCTGATTTTCCAGTTTCTCACTCAAAGTCAGGCCAAAAATTTGCATTTTCAGTACAATACACACACACACACATAAATACACGAAAATACGCATTTTTCGGAGAGTGTATACACAAATTACCATACACATTCTGAAAATCCAATACCAAACAACAGTACAGCTGTCTAATTTACTTACAGTATTTGCTCTAATTAACCTGTGGTCGATTTATTTTTTCAACTGGTTTCTACACTGTCGGTGTATTGGAGGGTCTCGGTTTATTGTTTCGAACCAAGTCTAGCCATTAATTTCAGGCTTTTCGCAGGTTTATCAGAGCTTGTCGGTTTATTGGAGGGACTCGATTTATTCGAGCAAATAAGGTACTGTATGTCTGGTCAGCCGCAAAAGAAACCACTGTCCAAAAAGTAGCCCCAGTTTACGGTACAGAAGAGTTAAGACAAGTAATGGCGCGTCGTCTTGTGTAGTAAATAAGACACACACACACACACAAACTGGTTCGCTATGGAAAATTATATTTCGACTGTTATATGCAATTCTCGCCTGTTGCTGTTAAACTGTTGTTTGACTTTACATGGATGATTTAAACACTGCATCCAGATCCAAGATCAATTCTTCTCTCTAAAATGCTTAGGGCTCAAATACAGCTAAAATACAGGGTGTCTCAAAAAAAATGATCACATTTCTTTTTACTGCCATTTCCGCAAATTTTCACCAAATAGGCTGAAATTTGGACCATCGGTGCCAGAATTCGGGGAATCTTATGTGTTAAAGTTTGGTGCACTAGGCTTGACTCATTCCCGAGAAATTTCAAAAAAACTGAAATTTGTTAAATCCATAGTGAAAGCCGGTCACCGAAAAAATGGTCACATTTCTTTTCACTGCCATTTCCGTAAATTTTGACCAAATAGGCTGAAATTTGGATCATAGATGCCAAAATTCGGGGAATTTTATGTGTTAAAGTTTGGTGCACTAGGTTTACTAGTTCTCGAGAAATTTTAAAAAAAGTTAAATTTGGTAATTTCAATAGCGAAAGCCGGTCACCGAAGAAGCGTTACATTACATTATCGCCTAAACTCTAACGATAGCGTTGGAGTTCATGGTCAACTTTTTACACACGAATTACCCTGAACTTCTGCGTTTTTTACACTCCAAATTTCATCCAATTCCGACAAAAATTAGAAAAGATACAGGAAAAGGAAATGTTTCCATTTTTCGTGACCGGCTTTCACTATTGAAATTACCAAATTTCACTTTTTTTGAAATTTCTCGGGAGTGAGTCAAGCCTAGTGCACCAAACCTTAACACATAAAATTCCCCGAATTCTGGCACCTATAGTCCAAATTTCAGCCTATTTGATCAACATTTGCGGAAATGGCAGTAAAAAGAAATGTGATCATTTTTTGAGACACCCTGTAGCTTTGGAGATTTTAGCAAATTACTTCTCTCATTTCTGTCAAATGTCAAATTTGGAAAAAGTTGGTTCTAAAATCGGACGGTGGGTGAAAGACCAACATGCCCAGATTCAACCAGCTACAGGCTGACCATCATACATGTAACAACCCAGGGATGGATATTTTTCCGAAAAAACCTCGGCCTGTTTTTTTCCAGTTTTTTTTCCGTTTGTCCCGTTGTTGGCTCAGTGGATAGCTCGCTGCCTCGGAGTCACGGCGGCCCCTGCATCGTTAGCGGTTGTAGTGGGTTCGAAACCAAAACAAAAAGATGACACAATAATCTCCACGCACCGTCGGTTGAACACGTTCGACGATTATGTCCGGCGATGCTGGTTGTGCAACTTCGAACCGGCTGGCTAGCACGAGACGGTCATAATCGGGGGTGGCTTAGGTCGACCATACGGCTAACCATATTTGACAAAACGGCGGCGTGAGGGCGTACAATTTTCAGCAGTTGCGTAATTTTACACTGGTCATTTTTGCTGGGACATAATTGGCGGCGGCGCTGACCTGGCCGGGCGCGCCGGGCGGCCGGCCGCGGCTCCTGGGCACCGCCTCCCAACGCCCCCCTTACTACTGGTGTAGTCAAAAACTTCGAAGTTTTTAAGCGGGTTGTTGGCCAAATTTCGCTGAACTTTTTAAGAGGGGTGGGTGCAAAATATTGCTCTCTTTTTAGTTTCGAAGTTTATTTATGGACGGCCCTTAGTCTTTAGTTTTATCCCAGTCGGACCATGAATTGCCATGCTATCGTATCTACTCAATATTCGCGTCGAAAACAGAATTTGCTTTAAACGGAAGCAGGGCTTCCGATAGACTCCGTTCGTATAGACAGACCGCAGAAAGAATGAGGAAAGCTTTATTTGACACTGACTAATTGCAGGTCCCTACAGCGATTGTCCCGTTTGCATTTAGCTTTCTGTCTTTCTCTCTGTTCAATTTGTTCAGGCTCAGCCAGACTGACTAGTAAAAGCATGTGATGTCGCACACTGGGACACATTAACAGACACACGTACGGGTTGCACCACATCAGTATGTCTCTTGACCAGGACCACACACCAATTAGCACTGTCATCCAAACTGAGTCTAAAACAAAGTCTTGTTTACATAAGCTAGACACGCTTGATTCGTTTGCATTGCAATCGACTTTGTTTACGTAATTCTGGCACACGGCATTGTTTGATTAAGCAGGCAAACTGGTTTTTCTTACATAACCTAACTACACTCGACTATTTTCGATAGGTCCTCTAAACAGACTAATTGATTTTAGTTACGTTTAGTATTAGTTTAACAAGCAGCATATCAAAAAAGGTGTTCTATTACATACTGTAGTGCTCATTTTGGGGCTAAAATTATGAAATTTCAAGCCGGCCCAAAGGTAAGAAAGCTAATCTAAACGCACTGCTTGCCTGTTAGTGAAGGCAATATTCTGTTCTACGCATTATAAATGTACACTAAAACATACGCATGCACAGCATAACACAAAACCGATTAAACAAATGAAAAACGTTCATCGACCTGAGCATCAAAAGCAAACAGAACTGACTTGCAATGTACAATACATTGAAACACTTACACTTAACATACTGTACTTTCAGGTGGCAGAAAGAGTATAAAGCCTGACACAATACATACAGTATACAAATCACAACATGCATACTAGTTATTCTCCAATGATAGACACCGGCACCGAGCACTGCCGAGCCACAACCACGCGCCTGCAAACCACAACCCACCAACGTGTCAATGAACAGCATGAACATTCTGAGTTGTGCTGCGAAATTGAGCCTTTTTCGTGCCCTGAATCGACTGCACCTTTGGCGCCACATTCACAACCCGATGCTGAACACGCAAACCCACCATTGACAGTTGAACTGAAACCTTTGCCAGAATGCAACACAAAATTTTTCGAGGGTGGGGAGGATTGGCAAGAAGAAACAGCTGCCAAGAATTTTGTAACAGAAACAAGAGAAGTTGATCCTCAAGAATTTCGGTATTTTCACAGTCAAAGTGTTCAGTTGGCTGAAACGCAATTTCCAGACAAACCTTCCAGACAAGTGAAGCACTCTCCAGCCATTTGCACAAACCAATCGAATTTGCGCACAACTGAAATTCAACTCTGTTCGAACAACAAGCGATTGATTCAGTTGATTGATAGATGTTTGAAAGGACGCAAATTGATTATTACTATCAAGATCGAGTGCCTACCGTTTTCTAATGACCCCCGCAAAGACAAATTCACGGAATATTGGCGCACTAACAACTATTTTTGGAAGATTTGGACGGCTAACTATCTGCTAAATTTGCGAACGCAGCAACCCTAGAACTTTTCTCAAGGAAAGCACAGAAATTTCGAGAACGTTGTTTGCTTGTAGAACGCTCTCGTCAGTGTTTTTAGAGCAGTTAAGGCGATATTTATTTAAGGAGCGGTTGTGCTGGGCTATCTAAGTTTGTTCCGCTAAAGACCGGCTAAATAATGATTGCTGGACAGTTCTGTGCATGATTTTGTTTTATAGACCGAGAGGTATCACCGCACATATCGTTCAGTTTCCGGGCCGAGCCTCCACGTTATTCCGGGCGGACTGTAAGGATCGTGTACGCTCACCTCCTCTGGCCACACTTCGTATTTGTTCGCCCCAACTACCGTCTACAACCGCCGTGTGTATGGCGCCTCTCGTGCTGCCAAGCCTAACAACCGGCAACCTGCTCTGTGCTACCTACCCGGTTGGGTGAAAAGTTCTGACTGAGACGAGGAGAAGACCGCCGCTTCGTTACTAACTTTTTTGGCATTTCCGGCTCGGCCGGAGTGTCAAATTGGCATTTGAAATTGGCGCCTAACCTTGTTCTAGAGTGTTTCTTGGTTTCTTATAACAACGTCATGATTGTTGATTTTGCGTTTTTTTGTTCGGTAATGAAAGAAAAGAAGTAAAAAGAAAAAGGGAGAGTGGCGTGCTGTAGAGACAAGTAGAGAAGAGAGAGGCTAGGAGGAGCAGACGGAAGGACGGCGCTGTGGCTAGACAAGAACCGCAGTTTCTACTAGGCTGTAATTCTAATTTATTGGGTGAGTTATTACTGTGAGTCGACGCGGCTAATCGCAAACGTTGAGATAGCCTACATACAATCCAAGGAGGCCGCTGACAAGCCAACTTGAGAACCGGGCAGACAATCATCATAGCGCTTTTTTTCGTCAGAAGTGTGTCCAAAAATTTTTGAATGCATTTTAGAATCTACTATTAAAATGCTATTAAAATACTATTAAAATTGTTATTTGATAGTATTAATATTAAATCTAAATTAAAATTGGCAGGGGACTATTAAATTAAAATTAAAATGGGCTAGTTCTATTATATTAATATTAAATTAAAATAAAATTTCACTATTAAAATTACAGTAATCTGAGGCTAAGCTGTTCCAAATTTTACCGAACACACAAAAAAGGAGGTGGCCGTTTTATTAGCGCATGCACGTATTTATAAATTAGACAGAGACCGTACTCAATGACAGTTTCATCCACTCGCTTCCATCGCAAGTGTCTGATCATTTGAACATATGAAAGTTTGAAATCGTTCAGAGTCAGTTTGCACGCGAACTTTTGTACTCGCTCCACAGTGTCTGACATCTGGCTGTTTGAGGAGGATTAGAAATCACTACGAGCTGAGACCGCTAGTATGACGCCATTCCGATTTGATTTTGTTTCGAATTAGACCGCTATTACCGGAGAGTGCTGCATTGGGTACCCGGGTACACTAACCAGCACTTAGCATTTTCGGCAACAAAAATCAGATCCTGTTAGTGTACCCGGTACACTAACTGGCACTTAGCCAAATCATGTTAAACTGCTTGTTTTCACGAATTCTGAGCAAACATGCAATTTTTAAATCCAGATTACTGTTTCTGCCATATGAATGACTATGGTTGGCCAAAGCTTTCATTCCTGTGTAGTTTCTGTAAGTAAATAAGATTGAAAATGCACAAAAGATACGTAAACCTGCTTTAAAACTACAGTAATGTGGGAAATGTTCGACAACCGTGACATAAAACCTGTCTCCAAATAGTGTACCCCGGGTACACAATCCGGCACTAACTGCCAATTAGCGTACCCCGGGTACGCTATCTGGAGGGGTACCCTATGCAGCACTCTCTGGTACGCAGATATCAATTGTAATCATGCACGCCCGAAATCAAAATCAATCAGATCCTAATCGGCTCCAGATTTGAAGAACTCGGCTAATCGCGCCGATTTCAATATACGCCCCCAGAGAGGATTAGAAGTCGAGTCGAGATGAACGCCTAGGTAATTATAGTTGTTCACCTGCTCTACTACTGAATTATCAATCATTAGTGGATTGGACAGTTTCCCATGCAAAGGGTTACCAGAGAGGGTTAACACCATATGTTTAGTTTTGGAGAGATTGGGATTAAGTGAAAGTTGTTGGAACTGGAAGTGATTTGATATGGTTTGACAATCCTGCCTCAGCTGAATTCAACCACGGGACTGTCAAGCATGCGCACAAATGCTGAATCATCGGCGAAACAAATAATTTGAGAAGACAATGCAATGTGCACACCGAATTAATGTAGGCAGAGAAAAGCTTTGGTCTAAGTAAAGTACGCTACCCTGTACCATACCACTGACTACCTCCTGACTACACTCGACTTGGCCTTACCTATGTGAAGGTAGTGGCTTCGATACGACGTTCCGGCTTTCTGTTTGTCGCTAAAGAAAACTATGTAACACATCATTCAGACAGAATAATAGTGCAGACTGCAAAGAACTACTTTAACCCTTCTGTATGATTCTGTGGCACAAAGAATAGTACAGCCAAACAGGCACACGAGGTCATGTCAGAGAGTGAGCAAAGTACTCACAATAAATTACTTGTCGCTACTTCCGTTTTCTCCCTGTCAGGCTTTAGTTTGCTCCATAGGGAGGAGTCTATCATTGTTTGGGATGAGACCCTGTTTACACATCATCCCGCCAAGTGGACTTGTTTTCCGACTTGGTCAGCTAAATTTAGTCAACCTTCATCAGAAAGATTAATTGGACCGGTCGCCCTGAGGCCTCATTTGAAATTGAGGTTGTTAACGTCACTAGTTGGTGCACTTCCCTGAGCAAACAACTTAAGGAAGTTGATTGAAGTAGACTTAGATTCGAGATCAGTATGCAGGGATTTATCCAAATATTCTTTATACTATATACAGTATAGATAAAAAATGTCCCATCGCTTTTTCGGCCTTCACTCAAACGTTTCGTTCTCAGCCATTTCTTTTCCGATTTGGCTCAAATTTTCAGCAAAAATTAACAACATGGTTGGTTAAATATTTTGCAAGTTTAGTGCCAAATTCCGACTCATACTGGTTTTATGACCCAAAAACTAGGAATGAGGGTGGTCCACGCAAATATATTTTTTTTCGGTAATACAAGGAGTACGGGCCTGAAACCTGCAGGAATGATTGGTGTTGCCATTGGACATAACATACTAAGCAGGCAGCCCTGTAGCTGAAAGGTCACTAAAATTGCGGAATTTCAAAAACATGAGTGAAAATCCCATAGTTAAGAAATCTGCACCTTCTATGTAGAATCAAAGCACTGAATCTGTTGTTAATCAACACAGATTGTAGCAGGAAGTTCGACAAATAAATGAACCTGATATTTAAACTCTGTTCCACATCATAGAAACCATCCCTGCAGCGTTTTTTGAAAATCGAAAATCTTTAGAATCGTCATTTTGCCGCTTTTATGAAGAAAAGTTATATTTCGTCATGTATTTGAAATTCCCCCATTTTAGTGCCCTTTGAGCTACAGGGCTGCCCGCTTAGTAGTTTATGCCCAATGGCAACACCAATCATTCCTGCAAGTTTCAGGACTGTACTCCTTGTATTACCGAAAAAAAATAAATTTGCGTGGACCACCCTCATTCCTAGTTTTCGGGTCATAAAACCAGTATGAGTCGGAATTTTGGCACTAAACTTGCAGAATAATTAGCCAACCATGTTGTTAATTTTTGCTGAAAATTTGAGCCAAATCGGTAAAGAAGTGACTGAGAACGAAACGTTTGAGTGAAGGCCGAAAAAGCGATGGGACATTTGTTTAATCTATACTGTATATTGAAGAACTAAGCTCTACACAATCACTGAGAGAGAAGCAACTACACAATGCAAACACACTCAAAAACTCACGCAAAACACTCAATCTCTACATCATATACAGAATGTGAACAAGTACAACACAACAGTGAGACAAAATAACAACATACAAAAGCAAAAAGAGCAGAATATATAAATAAATAAATAAATTTGTGAGTACTGCTGATACAGATACATACAGAGCTGTATGTGATGTGTCTGGGCCTGCGTGATATGCTGTGCTAGTTGGCCGACCCTCTTTGTGTGCATGTGTATCGAACTGTGGCAGGTAGACTGTGTGCCTGCCTGGCCCAGTGAGGTGCTTGTTGTCTTCAGTGTTGCCAGGTCCAGAAAGTCAAATCCCCCTAAATCACCAAAAATATCCCACCAAAATCCCCCTAAAAATACCAAATCCCCTAAAAAAACCCGCAAATCTAAACGCAATTTTGCAGCAGCAGCATGGTATCTATGCTGTTTGTGTAGTGAAAGGACACAAAAGTTGCAGCAATGCGAAGCTTATGAAAATACATGGGACACTAGCGTTCAGTTTACTTCAGTGGTATTCTGAGCGCGGGGTTTGCTGCTGCTCGCTTTCAACGGTATCACCTGCACTGCAGGTTCGGTGTCGGCTTTGCAACAGACAACCTTGACAAGATGCTTGCGGACAGGAGTGCTGGTCAGCAGAAGCAAGTAAGGGTTACACCAAGAAATCACATCCAACAGAACAGAGTAGAGCACAGTCAGCCAGACAATGTGGTCGAAGTTATCGGCGAAGGTCATGGCAAAAGCGTAGTAACTCCACACAGACAACAAAACTACCAAGACAAAACCGAAAACCGCTAACTTTATGTCTGAGTTCTTCTTCTTGTTCTGGTTGGTTCCCAACACGGGGCCCACTTGTTTGAGATGACTGCGCACCTGCCAGAAAATGGCCACATAGGTGACCAGACAAGCCACAGTCAGCGACATCAGGCAGGGAGTGGTGGCGCCAAAGTATACCGCCTCAAATTTACTCTCAGCTACAGTATATAATACACTCAGGCACTTAACGCCGTTTATGGTACCGACACCATATATGTATGGCACTGGTACCAAGGGTAGTGGTACCATATAGTATGGTACAATTACCGGTACCAATGCGAAGGTAGGGGTACCATATATGGTACCACACTACCCTCGGTACTGGTACCATATATGGTACCGGCACGTTATATGGTGTTGAGTTGAGTGCCTGACTGTATAATGCAATGCTTCAATAATCTCAGTTATCTGTCAAAAGAGCACCTCCTCAGCTTTGGTTTGACTACAACTGAGGGCTTAGGCTTAACTTTCTTAAAATAGACCTTAACCTTGATAATTTTTCAACACCTATGCTACAGGCTACAATTAACAGGCTTCCGGTTATTATTTTTGCGAAGCATTTCTATGACTGATTGTGATGGAAAGCGGTGCTTTACTACTGTACATACAGTACACAGAAGACAAATGACTATATGCGTACCTGCCAGTCGAAATTGAGCCATCGAACAGTGAACGGTCCGGTGTCATTTGGATGAATGCCCAAACCGGGATACTCAAACTCCAGGAACAGCAGCGGTACAGCTAGGCCACCTGCTACGAGAAACTGCACGGCTATGTAGATACGCGTGCGCTCGGCACTCCACCACTATAACTTTAGAGTTCTTTTATGGTAGCTGAGGTGGTTTTAGTTGTTGCCCTAAGCCTGTATGCCTATCCTATGCACAGCATTCAAAGTACCGTACGTTGCCGGCACAGTTGGTGTAGTGGTTTAGGCCGCATGCCCACTGTGCGCGACATCGTGCGCTCATCCACTTGGCGGGGCAAGTTTCTTGCCGCAAAGAGTTGGTCGTCGGCATAAAGCTCCACCCAGGCCACCGAAAACTGGTTACAGCGAGTAGGTAAAATGGGAACCAACTGCATCTGCCGTTGCACCGAAAGCCGCTCCGAAAAGCATGCCGCGTTGGAGGGAAGATCAACGACGTCAGGAGCTGTCTGAGAGACCAGCAGTAAGGCCAATACAGTCATGTCTCGTTAATCCGGACAAGTTGGGGCCGCCCAATTTTGTCCGGATTAGCGAATTTCCGGATTAACGAATCAAAGCTAAAACACTGTTTTTCGGGTCAAAGGCCAAAATGACAGCTTTTTGTCAGTTGCATATCAGATTCTGCAGCTGTACCTCCTAATTAAAACTGAAAAATATATTTCAGCTGATTATAGCTCCTAAAAAGGCAAAAATAATCACATTTTGACTCAACGAAAAGCATTATTCAATTGAAAATTCACACCTGAATTGAAAAATTGCGCATGGATTTTGTCCAAATTAACCAAATCCGGATTAACGAATCACTTTACCATACAAATTTCGAAGTTGGGACCCCAAATCTTCTGTCCGGATTAACGAATCCGGATCCGGATTAACGAGTCATATAACATGGGGGAAAATTGGGACCTGGCCTAATCTTGTCCGGAAGGCGAATATCCGGATTAACGAGGTCCGGATTAACGAGACATGACTGTACCGGTTTAGTGCCTGCGGCCGGGCGGCCGTTGGGAGCTGACAGCACCATGACATCACCACGCCAGGCACTCTCTTAGTACCTGGCGCCAACAGCATGGCTTGAGTGGCTTGGCAGTGAAAGAAGGGCAAACGTCCGAGATGACGATATCAGGGGTCACGAAATGGACCGTGCAGGCCTGATCATAGGGCTGTACATCGTACGGCCCCCGGCCACATCGAATCGGATCGGATCGGTACTGTATGTCAGTAAAACAGATTTAGGCAGTTTTTTGAACCAGCAGCCGCTTACCAGCGCGTCTCTATGAGGAAAAACAATGGCCGACAACCGGTTGAAGGTGAGCAGTGGAATGCCGAAGATCTGTCCAAAGGCTGTGAACCAGGCTACCGAGATGAAGAGTGTGGCCAGTTTGGTGGGGGCGAGTCGCAGCAGATCTCTGGTGTAGAGCCAGTCTAACATAGGAAACTTAAGCAAAACCCAGTTGTTCACTAGTGTCAGCATGTCAAAGAAGCCGAGAGAGCGACATAGAGTGAAGAATGGGGAGCCGAACGGTTCTTTCTTGCGGTACTTTGTGATGGTAAAGAGAAAGAGAGCATAGAATGGCACCGAAACTAACCAACAGAAAAACAAGACCATTTCCACGGCTGAAGCCATCTCGATATACTGAACAACTATTAAAATGCTGCTTCTATAGTAGACTTGATAATGGAAGCACTGCCCTAGGACATCTCTCCAAAATCAGCTGTCCTGGGTCGGGAGAGCAAAGGATAAACGAATTCGGTTAATGCCTTTTATCTCAGATCAATGCCACCGTTTTTCTCTTAGAATTGCACCAGATTTCACATCAATGCAAAGCACAAAAGAGTGATAGCGGTCACACACGTACATTCAATAGCAGTCTGTCAGGCCGAAAGTCGGCAAAATTTAGTCAACCTTCATCAGGAAGATTAATTGGACCGGTCGCCCTGAGGCCTCATTTGAAATTGAGGTTATTAACGTCACTAGTTGGTGCACTTCCTTGAGCAAGCAACTTAACGAATAAGAGTGACAGCTGTGCGAATTTTGACGATGCGTATTACCTTTTACTGCTAGTTACTCTACTGTTCTCGAAATTTGCATATTGTACTTTAGTTAGAAAAAAGAAGCCTGACAAAAAAATCGATTTTTGTGCCGATATCAGATTCGGATTCCCCAACCTTCAGGCATCTCAGACAGACTACCGTTGATTGGTCTACAATCACACCACGAATAAATTCGGGACACTGCCGGATGTACCCAGCGCCAAAGATTTTTGAACAGACTTTAGTACTCATATTTTTTGGTCGGGGTCCCTTAACCTGGTTCGGGGGGTGAGGGGGGTTGGCTTTTCCAGCAGGGGGTAACCCCCAAACCCCAACAACAACAACAACAACAAAGTTTATACAACACATGACTCCAACTGACCTCGGCTTTAACTGGGAGGGCTGGGCCGATTTCCGGCTCTAATGCCCGCCCAAAAAGGAATTTCGATAAGTCCATCATGGACAACTTTGAACGAAATTGAAATACAGTTTGTGCGCCCACAATTTCAGATGGCAGACTATGTGGCATGTCAAGAAAAGCTTGTTTTGGCTAAAGTACACCTAGATTTTTAAAAAAATTACCCAATCCATCCCGACACGAGCAGGCTCCAACCGGAACAACCCAGCCAAAATTATCTACCGGGTGGCGTATGCAGGGCTTTAATGATGACCAGAATGCGTTTTAAACACGTTTGTGAAAGTTTATTTTTCAAAATTTTCTCGCCCTTGTCGGTCAGAATCCCAACCAGGGCCCGTATTCATAAAACAATTTAGGACGTAGGATTTCCTAAATCTGGCCGTCTAGGACGCCGCGCGGGCCGTAGGACAATTCATAAAACTTTGCTTAGGATGGCCGCTCTTAGGAAATCCTACGGCGTAGGACGAAAACCTTAGGTAGGTCGCGAGCTACCTACGGCCGCTTAGGACGTAGGTTTTAGCGTGCGTTGCATGCGATAAACACTCTTGGTTGCCTGTCTACCAATATCTCGGCTAAAAAACATAATTATAAAATTGAAATTAGTAGTAAACATTTAAATAGTCATGTTTTTATTGAAAATGAAGTGTTCTTAGCTTTTTACTTTCATACCCGTTTGCTCTGTATTATTGAAAAAACGACTAAATTACGGTTACAGAACAGAAATGATTACTTCTAGACTCAAACTTGGGCTTCCGGTCGGTGCCAACAAGAAAATATGAGTCAGGTTTGAATTTCCCTCCTAAACATGGCGCGTGGCGGTGGCTCAAACCGCTAATAAAAGGTGCTTAGGATTCCCTACGAGTATGATATCCTAAACTGTTTTATGAATAGTCCTATCATACGGCGTAGGATGTCATACTCGCAGGATATCCTACGGGCAAATAGGACGTCCTAAGCGCCTTAGGTTGTCCTAAGCTTAGGATATTTTTATGAATACGGGCCCAGGGGCCAATCTCTCACCTCACAAAATTTTGTAAAATCATTTGTATTTGTGGAGAAATTTGTCAAAGCTAACAAATCCGCTCTCTCACCTTACAAAGTTTGTCAGCAGAATTACAAACATTTTCTGACAAATACAAACGATTTTATCAAGGTGAGAGAGCGGTTTTACAAAACTCACTCTCTCACCTTACAAAGATTTGAAATAATCTGACAAAGTTTGTAACAAAATTATCACGCGATTTTGCGTGATACAGTCGAGTGAGAAATGGTGTTAAGTGACAGTTATGACGAGAATTCGCCTCCGCAGAAGAAGAAAAAGGCTGTATAGGCCAAGTAATAGCTCTACATTCGATGGGCTGAATGCTACGTGCCGATTTCGCTCGAACGCCGAAGTAATTGGCTGGCTACTTTAACAACGTTCATTCAAGAATGCAGTGGAACCGTTTTGCCACAAAATCCCGTTCTCCATGCGACCGGTAGCATATTTGCTTGCGTTTCCTTGCTGCGAGCGGTTTCTACAGACTTACAGCGATGTCTTTCGGCCTTCTGAGCGGTCTGTCTGGCGCTACATGCATGAAACTGTTCGCCTAATGAACGAACAGCCATTTGATGATACTGTCTGCTTTCCGATCCGACCGGACCTGAGCCAACAAATTATGGGACAGTTCCAGAAGCTTGATTCACTTCCCATGTGTACGGTCAGACATGGGCTTTAGCATTTTGGCTGAGGGGTGCATAAAGAAATCCTGAAGGGGATGGGTGTAGTAGGGGCAGCGAGGGGGTGATGAGTAAGAAGGGCCGATTTTTGGCTAAGTAAAGGTTTGTTGGCTTATTTTTTGTTAAAATAGGGTAGAGTAGCTATTTTGAGCTCATTTACCTATTCACATTTATTCACTTTTTATTTTTATACAAAAATCTACCACAAATTTCTGAGGGGGCGTAAAGTGGGCCTGAGGGGGTAGGTCATGGTCGTTCCTCAGCCTTCCCTTTGCCCATGTCTGTTGTGTGCGGTGCTAATGCTAAACACGAAAGCTTGTATTTCTGTATTTATTTTCTTGTTCTGCCAGCAGTTCGTTATTTGTGTCTACTGTACATAAAGAGTTCTTTGATAGTAGGCGAATCTCAGCCGTTTATGTCTTTCTTTCTATTGCCGACCTGTCAACTGACTCTTGCCTCCAGATCAGCACAGAGCACCAGTCATTAGTATATCCAAACTCCGACTTTTTTCTTTTCTGGCTCCAGCACTGAACTTTTCGGACAAAGTTGCTTCGTTCTCTTCAATTTTGAACAGGAGGCTATTTTTGGTGCGTGATCAGTGACGGTCCGGTCGTTCTGACGCCATCAGATTTCCGCTTGCCGCCAACTTTAGGATGAACTCATTTTTAAGCAACCATACGGCCGCTGACAAATTTGTAAACGCCTCCGACAATTACAAGACTTGTCAGGACAAATATTTGTAAGGTGAGAGAGTGCAGTTCGCGCCGTTTGTAAAATTTTTAAAAGCTTTGTAAAAATCATATCAGTTTGTCAGAAATTTACAGATGTTTATCGTACCTCTTGTTTGTCAGGTGAGAGAGCGGAATTTGTAACATTTGTAAAATTTTTACCAACTTGTAGGATTTTGTTTGTAAATCGGTTTGTAAGGTGAGAGATTGGCCCCAGGTGTCCATATAGTACTAAAACTGTTAATTTTAAGCAATGAATGCTTTTAAATGTGTTTTTGAAGGCTAATTTCTCAAAATTCCCCTATAAGATAAAAATGGCATCATCATTGGCCGAACCCCCTCCCCCTTGTCATCGATTGTCATCATTTGGCAAACCCCTCCCCCCCTAACAGATGACGTCATTTTTGAAGGCCCCAAATTGGAACTTAAATAATAATTGGCCAGTAAAATTGGACATAGTCGGTCATCATACATGTAACAGCTCCGGGACGACCTGGGGGAGGGGGTAGGGGATTTTACTCAGGTGGGGGTCGAGCATGGTTTCACCCATAGGGGGACCCGAATTTCAAAAAGCTCCAAAACGCCTGGAAATGCGCTTTTAGCACGTCTTTTTCAGTAAGGACGCTAAAAATCACTATTTTAAGAGTCAGTCTCTGAACTGATCGAGTTTTGCCCCTTTGCCCTATTCAGACCCAAAATTGAAACTTAGGCGCAGGACGTTGAAAGTTGGTGCACTGATACCCCTTGTTGAGTTGTTAAACCACTGCAAAGGAATACCGAATTCGACGCTCCACGCTCGAGATATAAGCCCGCGAAAATCGGCTCTCTTAACTATGGGACCAAAATTTCAAACTCGCATTTCTAACTTACCAGTTGGAGTTTGAAGTTGACAATTGAGGATTTTACATAACTTTTTGAGTACTTTAAGATTACGTAGTCCAATTTCACTTTTGAGGAAAAAAATTTTTTTCGGCCTCCTTTGGCGCCCCATAGCTCATCTGCAACCCGCCCTAGTCATATCTTTTTATTTCAGATTATTGTAGCGCTATCAATTAGCTACCTTTTGATGTAAAATACGTCGAGCCAACTGCCCGCGTTTTTGACAAATATGGCTCCAAAGTTGAAAAACCCCAGACTTTTGCATTATTTTTTGTGCATAAAATTTCCAACTATGATTTCTAACCTACCAGTTGGAGTTTGAAGTTAAAAATTATAGTCTTTACACAACTTTTTGAATACTTTAAGATTGCGGAGTCCAATTTCACTTTTGAGGAAAAAAATTTTTTTTCGGCCTCTTTGGCGCCCCATAGCTCGTCTGCAACCCCCTAGTGATATCTTTTTATTTCAGATTATTGTAGCGCTATCAATTAGCTACGTTTTGGTATAAAGTACGTCGAGCCAGCTGGCCGCGTTTTTGAGAAATATGCTTCAAAGTTGAAAAACTCCAGACTTTTGCATTATTTTACGCACAAAAAATAATGCAAAAATTCGGGGTTTTTGAAATTTGAAGCCACATTTTCTCAAAAACGCGGGCAGCTGGCTCCACGTGTTTTACACCAAAACGTAGCTAATTGATAGCGCTATAATAATCTGAAATAAAAAGATATGACTAGAGCGGGTTCCAGACGAGCTATGGGGCGCCAAAGGAGGTCGAAGAAAATTTTTTTAATCAAAAGCAAAATTGGACTGCGTAGTCTTAAAGTACTCAAAAAGTTGTGTAAAAACTATAATTTTTAACTTCAACCTCCAACTGGTAGGTTAGAAATCATAGTTGGAAATTTTATGCACAAAAAATAATGCAAAAGTCAGGGGTTTTTCAAATTTGAAGCCATATTTCTCAAACACGCGGGCAGCTGGCTCGACGTATTTTATACCAAAAGGTAGCTAATTGATAGCGCTACAATAATCTGAAATAAAAAGATATGACTAGGGGGGGTTGCAGACGAGCTATGGGGCGCCAAAGGAGGTTGAAAAAAATTTTTTTACTCAAAAGCGAAATTGGACTACGTAATCTTAAAGTACTAAAAAAGTTACGTAAAATCCACAATTTTCAACTTCAAACTCCAACTGGTAAGTTAGAAATGCGAGTTTGAAATTTTGGTCCCATAGTTAAGAGAGCCCATTTTCGCGGGCTTATATCTCGAGCGTGGAGCGTCGAATTCGGTATTCCTTTGCAGTGGTTTAACAACTCATCAAGGGGTATCAGTGCACCAACTTTCAACTTCCTGCGCCAAAGTTTCAATTTTGGGTCTGAAGAATGAGACTCGATCGGTTCAGAGACTGACTCTTAAGCTGCCAAATAGCGTTTTAGAGCTAAAAACAAGCAAAAAATAAAAAAGGCTTCCAAAAACACCGATTTCTCTTAAGTATCAGTAGTGGAAACGCCGGACGAACGTCGGTCCTCTTAGGCTTTTCAAGCGAATTTTAGGCCAAAAAGTAGTGATTTCTGAGCCAGTTTATTAGTACTGGGAGTCTCTCACTACCAGTACTTGTAAGCATCACAGCGGATGTAAATGTACTCATCAGTATCTTGGGGCTGTTCAATGTCAAGTTGCTCATCTTCATTTTCAGGAACGAAAAGATAACACAAGACAATGAAGAAAATTTGCTGCGTCCCTATTACTCTGAGTACACTGTCGCTTTTGTGCAGATCCTCTTGGCCTGGTAGCCATGCCATCACTGTTTGCTTTGCGTGAAAAGTAGGACATAATTTGTTGCTCCGTCAGGCACTCAGGCACTCGTTTGGCTGGAATCGAAGTGAAGCTGCAACATATGTACATGAATGTAATAATTAGGATTAGGTTTCAGTTCATGTGCTAACCACTAGAATCCCGAACATAAGGCACTTCCTTTGCCAGTGTCCCAGCATTATGCTTCATTCGGTCTGTACAACCTTCATCAAACTTCTCATCCAGCCAAGCCACCTGGTTCGAGTTAAAGCGAATGTTTGGTGAAGATTCACGCAGAGCCCAACCTGGTTCTAATGGCTTACATCCTGCGATGCATTGACTATTGATCGCTTCTTCAGTATCAACCTCCCTTTCGAGTTGTTGATGGATGTCATTTGAACTTGTGAAAATATTCTCAAGATTGTTTTGATACATTTGCTGAGCCACATCCTGCATTGTTTGTCGCTCTGGAATCATCTGATCGGTACCAGTGATGAGGTGTCTGATGAGATTTCCATAAAACTGTTGTTTTCGGCTGCACCCTTCTTCAGGGCAATCAAAAAGCCGTTTTCGTTCGCAGTCTCGAAAACCACTGTTTTGTCAACTTCCATTTCATCATCATCATCAGACTCATCAGTGCTTTGAACAGGCCGCTGGGACAATTGGACTTGATCAGGTTGTGCCAGTGTTGGGTCTTCAATGTCGCTTTCTGCATCAAGCACACCTTGATCATTTTCTGCTTCTGCTGTGTTGATTTGATCTGTCGGGTAGAAAGAAACACCAACTGGCTTCCAGTAGTCTTTCCCTGGGATCTGGTACAGCAATTGGAATCACTCTGCCCTCGACAATGTTTGGCTTCGCCAAGCCTCCAAAACACTATCATAAATGCCAGCAGAGGGGTCAACCATACATACATACATACATACATACATACATACATACATACATACATACATACATACATACATACATACATACATACATACATACATACATACATACATACATACATACATACATACATACATACATACATACATACATACATACATACATACATACATACATACATACATACATACATACATACATACATACATACATACATAGGCATGGGATACATGCTTAAATAGTGGTAAATAAGCGAATTTTTGGTTATCTTTGAACTTTGAGTGGAAATTTGATATGCAGAGGCATGCGTTTTTGCCACTTTCTATACACCGTTAGAAGCGCAATTCACAGGGCTATAAAATATGAACAAATCCCGAGGGTAACTTTTTTATTTTTGAGAAAAATCTAATTTAGTGAACTTCACCATGAAATTTTTTTGCGGATTTTTTCACATTCGATATCGTGGTTAGAGAACGAAACAGCGAAACAGTACTACTTATGCGGCAAACGAAAGCCCATGTCATGACGATTCGTTTGGCACCAAGCACAACGTTCTAGCTGCTTTGGATCGCAAGTGACACTCAGTCAAATATGACCTATTGACAGTCCGATTTTGATGGTAGCCAACCCTGCTTCCGAGGGCTGGCTCTGCCGGACCAGGGCACCTAGAGGGCTGTGCTCTTCAGGTTTAGCACAAGTCATCGCTAGGTACAACTTGCCCAAACCGGAGACCCCAGGGCTAAGTTTTCACGATGGCCGATTTTTCGACTTGCACATAGCAGGGTAGAAGACCAAGTAGTGAAACCGTTTGACTATGACTACACTTTGCTATAAGAGGCCGACCGACTTTTCAAGCGTATTTTAACCCTTTTTGCTGTTTACAACAAAAATACAAACGTAAAACATTTTTAATTCTTGGAACTGGAAGTGATTTGATATGGTTTCACAATCCTGCCCCACTTCCCTTCACCCTTCAGCCACGGACAGGACTGTCAAGCATGCGCACAATCGCTAAATCATCGGTGAAACAAATAATTTGAAAAGACAGCTGCAATGTGCACACCGAATTAATGTAGGCAGCGAAGAGCTTTGGTCCAAGTACGCTAGGCTACCCTGTCTGTACCGTACCACTGACTACTGTACCTCTCGTACACTCGACTTGCCCTAATACCTATGCGAACGTACCTAGTGGCTTCGATTCGACGTTCTGTTTGTTTCTAAAGAAAACTATGGTAACACACTATTCAGACAGAATAATTTCCCTTCTGCGCACCCTTCGGCTATTTCTCTCAAGCCAACTTCAGATTAAAGTCTCTGTAGCGACAATGTGGTGGCGCCTGGTGATTTTGTGTGCTTCGTCTGTTAGCATCAGTTGCCATTCGATAGGCGGACCTGTGGAACAGAAAAGACTGGCCGATCTGTTCCAGAACTGGCTTCTCGATCGCATACTCAATCTTTCTGACAAGATCAGACAGGCTGACAAGGAACCGACCGCTTATCATGCAGGCATCGGAAGTGTGGAAAACTGGCCGGTCGCCTCGAGATTGATTTTTGCTGCTCAGAAAGATCGCTAATGATCTCTGTAGATTGCAAATAAATTAGGTGTGGAAACAATTCAAATGCATGTAGAGCGCAGATCTGTACAGCTTTTCTAGTGGCATCTGGGTATGGGTAGTTAGTTTACCGTGTTTATTCCAATAAGCCGCGCGCGGCAACCAACCAACCAACCAACCAACCAACCAACCAACCAACCAACCAACCAACCAACCAACCAACCAACCAACCAACCAACCAACCAACCAACCAACCAACCAACCAACCAACCAACCAACCAACCAACCAACCAACCAACCAACCAACCAACCAACCAACGAATGTAGCTCTCAGAGATAGCTGTCCCCGTTCCCATATGTCCCGACACATGTGTGGTTGCTATTGTAGCTTTAGGTGCGTAGGCAGCTCCAGTCGGTTCCCATTTGCCTACTCGCTGTCACCAGCGTTCATGGCCTGGGTTGGGCTTTATGCCGACCACCAACTCTTTGCGGCAAGAAACTTGCCTCTCGGAGTGCATGAACGCACGACTGCCTTGTGACTTTTGCGGCCTAAACCCATACATGTAACAGGTCATCCGCCGATCGGGGGAGGGGGGGTTGGGGGGGTCTGAGCCAAAATTTTGGGGGAGGGGGGGTGGACACTAAAAACGCTCAAAAATCGAAAAAAATCGCAATTTTTTGGCTAAAAATTGCCAAAAATCGCTAATTTGGGGTGAAATACGGCTAAAAAGTGCTGTTTTGCAGGCGAAAATTTACTTGCCAGAAAAATCGGAGGGGTGGGGGGTCGGTGAAATCGTCTCGGGGGGGGGGGTCCCATCTGGGGGGGTCTGGCCTAAGTCGGGTGGGGGGCAGACCCCCCTGTTACATGTATGCCTAAACCACTATGCAAATCGTGCCGACCGCTGCTGTTGGTACAAATTTATTAAACTATAGCACGACCCAATCTACTGGTTATGCGCTTGTTTATGGAATTACTATAGTGTCCCCAAGGTAACGTGGGCTTGGGATTGCTTAATTGCTTCACTTTGAAGCTTTGGTCGCGGCTATGGGGCTGCGTTTACTGACTCTGCTGCTAACTTTCGCATTAAAATTTCCAGCGGACGCTTTCGGTAAGCTGTGTCATAATGTAACAAGGGGGTCTGCTTCCTCACCAACTATGGCGATACCTGCACTGGACTGGGAATTGCCCCCACCCTAAGATTTTCGACCATAGTTCATGCATTTTTCCAGGATGCCATGCAATTTTTTATGATTTCAGACGAAAAATTGCTAAAATTGCCTGTAAAACAGCGATTTTTAGCCAGAAACTACGCTTTCAAGTGATTGTTGAGCGATCTTTAGTACTCCACCAACTCCTCCCCATGCGGCTGGTGAAACATCTAGGAACTTATGACTACCATATCGAGTCAAATTGATTTAGATCTGCAAGCCGAGTGCGCTCAGTTAAACTTACCATCATTTTACCACAACCAAAAATGCTTTGAACTGCAAACGGCAGCCAAGACGTCTGACAAAGCCTCTGTCGGTTGCGTAAGTTTACCTAATGGACGCGTGTCAACCATCTACGATACGGAAATCTTGAATTTGACGTACCATAACTTCAAACAAGTAAGACGCACATTAAGAAATCTGTGTAAAAATTGCTTTTTCAGCATGCCACAATGGCATGGCTAGGCTGGCAGCAAAAAACAGATGCAAACACGACAAACCAAACCTGGTTTGAGCTTCACACGGACGGTTCCCAACTATCAGCAGTGGTTCCTTGGTCAGCTGGTCAACCAGACGATGGCGCAAACACAACAGGTCTGGAGGAGAATAGGGAAAACTGTGCAGCGATGCAGTTCACAGATCACCAACCAAATATTGAGGATGTGAGCTGCGATCTCAGCCTGAAGTTCATTTGTCAGTACCAGAAGCCAACCAGTACCCGCTTTATCATCTCTAGAATCTTTACAAGACTACAAGATTGTTTGGTTTCAGTTATCCAGACCCAATGTCACGCGTTGTATCCGTCATTTGCTGTGCGAGACACCTGTTACAAACTGGACTTGCGTCATTACAAATTCAGCGCAGCAAAAAAGTTTGCCTGCAAAGCCATTACAGGTGGTCATCTGGCCCATCCGAAAAATTGGTCCACTGTGCAGTTACTGTCCAAGCATTTTCTTCAGGTGGGGTTTAACTTCAACAGGTATGTGCAGTATATGCAGATGAGCAATTATAGTTTTCGGAGGCAGCTAACATTGGTATTGAGCGAGATTCAGGCGGTAGCTTGATGTGGCTGGACAGTGAGAGCACCCCGACTGAAGCAGTAGTCAATGCCCCCTGGGGCAACAGCCAGCCAGACAACTTGGAGGGCATCGAAAAATGTGGATTGCTCGCTTTAACCGCTAACTACTATGGGATTTATGACCGGGACTGCACCCAGAATGTCAGGTCGATTTGCCAATACCGCGGTGGGCAACAAATTGGTGAGTTGAAGTTTGGGAGGGCAGCTTCTAAAATAGATGACGATTTCAGAAGAGTTTTGCGCTAATTTGACCAGTGGTTTTTATCCTTGGACAGAGGATTGCTCTCCTTACTACTATGAGTGCAAAAACGGTAAACCGCTTTATTTGATGTTGATGAAACCTTTCAGAATTGAAATGATTTTGAAAATTTGAAAATATATAACGGATTTGTGACGCTTTCTTTTCCAGATGGGTTTTGGAAAACGCATACTAGGTTATTCTTAGAATAAAATTGCTTAATATAAACGAATTATTATAGGCACGACAACCTTTAGCAAATGCCCGGCAGGGACGAATTTTGACCCTGAAAGACGGGTTTGTGCCACAAACACCCTGCAGTGCGATTGTAAGGCCAGAGACGATGAGGGTCGGTTTGGAAAATTCTTGAATGAAACCCAAAGTTGTGTCTACCGGTTCCGTAGCTGGCGTCAATGGCACAGTGCATTTGATCTCTGCAATAAGAGAGCCAAAACTCGAGGCTACTTCGGCCGGCTTGTGCATCTCTCTAGTGAAGCTGTTTCGAATGTCATCTCAGAGTTTGGTGGATATTCCGCCTGGATAGGTGATCTTTTATAATAAATAATGTAGTGCACATTGTTTATGTATTTTTTGCTTGCTCCTTTAAATCTTGCTTGACTAGGAAGAAATCTGTCTGTCTGTCTGTCTGTCTGTCTGTCTGTCTCTGTCTGTCTGTCTGTCTGTCTGTCTGTCTGTCTGTCTGTCTGTCTGTCTGTCTGTCTGTCTGTCTGTCTGTCTGTCTGTCTGTCTGTCTGTCTGTCTGTCTGTCTGTCTGTCTGTCTGTGTCTGTCTGTCTCTGTCTGTCTCTGTCTGTCTGTCTGTCTGTCTGTCTGTCTGTCTGTCTGTCTGTCTGTCTGTCTGTCTGTCTGTCTGTCTGTCTGTCTGTCTGTCTGTCTGTCTGTCTGTCTGTCTGTCTGTCTGTCTGTCTGTCTGTCTGTCTGTCTGTCTGTCTCTGTCTGTCTCTGTCTGTCTGTCTGTCTGTCTGTCTGTCTGTCTGTCTGTCTGTCTGTCTGTCTGTCTGTCTGTCTGTCTGTCTGTCTGTCTGTCTGTCTGTCTGTCTGTCTGTCTTATCTAAAAATTTGCAGGTCTCCGATCAAATGAGCAGACTTCGAATTTGAGCCGGTTCAACTGGCATCTAAGCACAAGAGACGGAATTGTGAAAGCTACACCAAATTCAACTTTCTCTGTGCGCTACAATATCGACTCAGCTTTCCAGTGCACATATTTTGTTGGGCACGTCTATCCACCAAGAATTAATTCCTATGATTGCTCCAACATGCTAAAACTGATGTTCTGCGAGGAATTCGGTGAGCTCGTTGTTTTCTAGTTTTGAACTCGAAATTGGTTTTTTTAGAAAATTCCTGTCTACATGTTACGTGTCCTTCTCCCAAGCTTTGTGTCCCTGACATTCTGAACCGGCATCATTGCGTGTGTCCTATAGGGTGGTCGGGCGAAAATTGTGGTTTGTTGCCGTTTTCTTCCAAGATTTTACATAGCTCGTTTCTGTCTGTAGAGACACCAGAATTGAAAGATACCTGCGCTGCGATTGGAGGAATTATGGGAAAAGAGAATAACTGTTTCGCGCGTTCAGCTGCATTCACTACTTGGTATGGAGCTTTCCGAGATTGTGCCAACGGCGCATGGCTTCCTTCTTTCTATACCGGACGCTTAGCTCACATTACAAATAAACAATTGCTGAATGATCTACCTTATTCCAACATCTTCATTGGTATGAACACTTTGTATTTTGTACAGAGAGGGAAACATGATAACATTTCTTTCCGCTGCCATTTCCACAAATTTTGACCAAATTGGCAGAGATTTGAAACAGATGTGCGAAAATAGGGAAGACTTTATAGTAGACCTGGTTTGACCCAATCCTGAGAAATTCGTTAATTTCTATGCCTGTAGACTAGGGCAAAAATGGAAAGTTTTGTTTTTGCAGTCATTTTTACAAATTTTCGCCAAATGACCTGAAAATCCGACAAACTCTCCAAACCTGTGCAATACTGTATGTGTTAAAATTTGATGCATTGAGAATGACATGGTCTCGAAGCCGACAAAGTTGGTGTAGTGGTTCAGGCCGCATAGCCACTGTGCGCGACGTCATGCGCTCATCCGCTCCACCCAGGCCACCGAAAGCTGGTGACAGCGAGTAGGTAAAATGGGAACTGACTGGATCTGCCGTTGCACCGAAGCCGCTCCACAAAGCATGCCGCGTTGGAGAAGAAGATCTACGATGTCCGAAGCTGTCTGAGAAACCAACTATGCCGGGAGCCCAGTCAGAAGCTGTCTGAGAAACCAACTATGCCGGGAGCCCAGTCAGAAGCTCGCAGAGAAACCAACTATGCCGGGAGCCCAGTCAGAAGCTGGCAGAGAAACCAACTATGCCGGGAGCCCAGTCAGAAGCTGGCAGAGAAACCAACTATGCCGGGAGCCCAGTCAGAAGCTGTCTGAGAAACCAACTATGCCGGGAGCCCAGTCAGAAGCTGTCTGAGAAACCAACTATGCCGGGAGCCCAGTCAGAAGCTGTCTGAGAAACCAACTATGCCGGGAGCCCAGTCAGAAGCTGTCAGAGAAACCAACTATGCCGGGAGCCCAGTCAGAAGCTGTCAGAGAAACCAACTATGCCGGGAGCCCAGTCAGAAGCTGTCTGAGAAACCAACTATGCCGGGAGCCCAGTCAGAAGCTGTCAGAGAAACCAACTATGCCGGGAGCCCAGTCAGAAGCTGTCTGAGAAACCAACTATGCCGGGAGCCCAGTCAGAAGCTGTCTGAGAAACCAACTATGCCGGGAGCCCAGTCAGAAGCTGTCAGAGAAACCAACTATGCCGGGAGCCCAGTCAGAAGCTGTCTGAGAAACCAACTATGCCGGGAGCCCAGTCAGAAGCTGTCAGAGAAACCAACTATGCCGGGAGCCCAGTCAGAAGCTGTCAGAGAAACCAACTATGCCGGGAGCCCAGTCAGAAGCTGTCAGAGAAACCAACTATGCCGGGAGCCCAGTCAGAAGCTGTCTGAGAAACCAACTATGCCGGGAGCCCAGTCAGAAGCTGTCAGAGAAACCAACTATGCCGGGAGCCCAGTCAGAAGCTGTCAGAGAAACCAACTATGCCGGGAGCCCAGTCAGAAGCTGTCAGAGAAACCAACTATGCCGGGAGCCCAGTCAGAAGCTGTCTGAGAAACCAACTATGCCGGGAGCCCAGTCAGAAGCTGGCAGAGAAACCAACTATGCCGGGAGCCCAGTCAGAAGCTGTCAGAGAAACCAACTATGCCGGGAGCCCAGTCAGAAGCTGTCAGAGAAACCAACTATGCCGGGAGCCCAGTCAGAAGCTGTCTGAGAAACCAACTATGCCGGGAGCCCAGTCAGAAGCTGGCAGAGAAACCAACTATGCCGGGAGCCCAGTCAGAAGCTGTCAGAGAAACCAACTATGCCGGGAGCCCAGTCAGAAGCTGTCAGAGAAACCAACTATGCCGGGAGCCCAGTCAGAAGCTGTCTGAGAAACCAACTATGCCGGGAGCCCAGTCAGAAGCTGTCAGAGAAACCAACTATGCCGGGAGCCCAGTCAGAAGCTGTCTGAGAAACCAACTATGCCGGGAGCCCAGTCAGAAGCTGTCAGAGAAACCAACTATGCCGGGAGCCCAGTCAGAAGCTGTCAGAGAAACCAACTATGCCGGGAGCCCAGTCAGAAGCTGTCTGAGAAACCAACTATGCCGGGAGCCCAGTCAGAAGCTGTCAGAGAAACCAACTATGCCGGGAGCCCAGTCAGAAGCTGTCAGAGAAACCAACTATGCCGGGAGCCCAGTCAGAAGCTGTCTGAGAAACCAACTATGCCGGGAGCCCAGTCAGAAGCTGTCTGAGAAACCAACTATGCCGGGAGCCCAGTCAGAAGCTGTCAGAGAAACCAACTATGCCGGGAGCCCAGTCAGAAGCTGTCTGAGAAACCAACTATGCCGGGAGCCCAGTCAGAAGCTGTCTGAGAAACCAACTATGCCGGGAGCCCAGTCAGAAGCTGTCTGAGAAACCAACTATGCCGGGAGCCCAGTCAGAAGCTGGCAGAGAAACCAACTATGCCGGGAGCCCAGTCACAAGCTGTCTGAGAAACCAACTATGCCGGGAGCCCAGTCAGAAGCTGGCAGAGAAACCAACTATGCCGGGAGCCCAGTCAGAAGCTGTCTGAGAAACCAACTATGCCGGGAGCCCAGTCAGAAGCTGGCAGAGAAACCAACTATGCCGGGAGCCCAGTCAGAAGCTGTCTGAGAAACCAACTATGCCGGGAGCCCAGTCAGAAGCTGGCAGAGAAACCAACTATGCCGGGAGCCCAGTCAGAAGCTGGCAGAGAAACCAACTATGCCGGGAGCCCAGTCAGAAGCTGGCAGAGAAACCAACTATGCCGGGAGCCCAGTCAGAAGCTGGCAGAGAAACCAACTATGCCGGGAGCCTGTCTGAGAAACCAACTATGCCGGGAGCCCAGTCAGAAGCTGTCTGAGAAACCAACTATGCCGGGAGCCCAGTCAGAAGCTGTCTGAGAAACCAACTATGCCGGGAGCCCAGTCAGAAGCTGTCTGAGAAACCAACTATGCCGGGAGCCCAGTCAGAAGCTGTCTGAGAAACCAGCTATGCCGGGAGCCCAGCAGCATGGCTAGGAGTGGCTGCCAGTGAAAGAAGGGCAACGTCCGAGATGACGAATCACAGGGGTAGCGAAATGGACCGTGAGTCTGATCGTAGGCCGCAAGCCCCCCAAATCGGATCGGATCGACATGGTCTTGAGAAAATAACGATTGTCCTAATGATCTGTTTTTTCTGTTGTCATCCTTCAAAGAAGCAGAGAGAGGATCAGGGCAGGGACTGCTCATTTTTTCAAGACTGCCTCACTCTCAATGCATGAAACATTAACACGTAAAATATCACAGTTCTGAACAGTTTCTACAAATTTAAAGTGGCTAGATGAGATTTGCGGAAATCACATAAAAAAGAAAAGTTAACACTTTAACCTTTTGCAAACGATCGGGTTTTGAAAAGTTGATGCCTTTCTGATATGTTTGTCCAGCTATATTCGGGCTGGCTTTTCGATAGGTTGTTTTTATATTGTCTTGGTTAGTGCAGCAAACTGCTGGACTGAAAGTTATTTTTTAATCATTTCAACTGCAAGCGTCATCTAAACATCTAAAACAACTAATTTTGAGTTTGTGACTGGTTGAAAACGCGCTTCCGAGGTTGAAACAGCTTTCCGATAGGTACTGTTATTTTACTATAGTATAGTAAAACAAAAATTAGTAATACTAGTGGTATTTTACTAGTAGTAAAATAATAGTAAAAAGTAAAATTAAAGGCCAATAGTAAAGTAAAAATAAAATTAAATTAACAGAGACCATCAATAGTAAAATGGAAATTTTACTACTATTTTACTAGTTTTTGGTAAATTCCAGCCAAATTCTTGATCAATTTTGCAATAAAAGATGTGTGGGCGCACTTTTGTCAGTCGAACTTCACACAGTTTTATCTCTAAAGTTCTTGAGAACTTCGTATCATGATCAAATTCAGCAACTATTTAGCGCAAACATTAATTATTCATAAGATCTTCGCATCATTGATGCAAAATTTCCCCTAATGACTAGTAAAATCGTAGTAAAATAGTAGTAAAATTAGTAGAATTATTAGTAAAACAAAAATTAGTAAAATCAAAACTGCTTGGTAGTAAAACAAAAATAAAAATTAAATTGAATGGATGGATTTGTAGTAAATTTAGTAAATAGTAAAATAAAAATCCACTAGTAAAATAACAGTACCGATAGGTCTTGAAAGAGCTTTCCGATATGTTTACCATCATTCTTTGCTTTTCATAGGCTGGCCAACCACACTATATGACGCTGGTATCAGGGATGTGAGGTGGGAAAAAAACACCGGAAAAAACTGTTTTTTTCCGGAAAAAAACCGGTTTTTTTCCTAAGGGTCGGAAAAAAACATAAATCGCGGAAAAAAACTCAAGCTAAAAATAGCTAATTTACGTCATTTTTCGTTTAAAAAATGGATTTTTGCTATGTATAATAGGCCATGCTGACTCAAAACTGTTAGAAAAACAACAAAAAAGACCAAATTTGGCATGAAAAAACAAAAATGCAAACTGCTGTAAGAAAATTTGCATATAGCGTTATTCATGGAACCTGTCAGGCACTGTTTCATGCCTGTTTCGTGATTTATATCAATGTAACACGTGTATTTCTGGTCTAACAAGACTGAGGAAGGCGCTAGAAAGCGCTAGGAATCATAAAACCAGCCTAGGATACTCAGAACTTGGGCCGGAGTTTTTTTCCGCGATTTAGGAAAAAAACCGGAAAAAAACCGGAAAAAACTGGAAAAAAACAGGCCGAGGTTTTTTTCGGAAAAATATACAACCCTGGCTGGTATATTGCAAAGGGTCAAGGATATTTCAGCAGAAATTGAAATTGACAAGTTAACACACAGGATTGGGTCAAGCCTTGCCCACCAATTTTAACACAGAATATCTCCCATATTTTAGCACCTATATTTCAAAATTAGTCCAATTTGGTCAAAATTTACCGAAACGGCAACAAAAGAAATGTTATCATTCTTGGGACACCCTGTAGTCTGAGGAAGATAATTCCTTCCAAGGTAGTGGAGAAAAGTTAGTCACTGTTCTAGGTCAGCATGCTCTGGTTCCGTACTCGCGACAAGTTTCTGACTGGAAATGGGTACTGACCGACTTAAATCCGAGTGGTGCCAGAAACATTAGTGTTTGGAATGGCGCAACAATCTACACTAGCCCATACCTCAGACACAGCTGTGGCTTACTGTACAAGAAAAGCTTCCGAAATAATTATGACTGTTTCCAAAGGCGGTCGGGCTTGTGTGAACTCTACTGTAAGGGCGGTTTACAGTCAGGCACTTACAGGTTTAGGTGTAGTGCAAATTCCTCTAATAGACACTCCTGACGCACCCTGTGCTACTGTTGTTTGGGTATGGGGTTTTCAGGAATCGGTTCGGTATGGGTAGGTATTTTTCGGCATACCCAGGAATCGGTTCGGTATGGGTAGGTATTCGCAAAAATACCGGTATACCGGTATTTATTCGGTATTTCCTGAAAATGTTTTACGAAGTCAAAAAAATTAATTTCCCATTTATAAGGCCTTGGATTTAGTCATTTCCAAGGTCAGAGGCTAGAAAATTCATCAAAAGCAATTGGATTTACAGTTTTTAGGATTTTTTTGAAATTATTTTTTAGTTTTACTGGAGTGATGAAACTCGTTTCTACAGTTGTATAATTTTGGCTAAGAGAAATGCTTCCATTGTACTGTAGTTTTAAGGCCTGCTAGTGTACAGTATGGAGATCTAACGAGCAGTGACAAAATGCGGGCTATTCTGTTGTTGGCTTGTGAATCAGTAATCAAGTACATAGAGACTTGATTATTAAGGAGTAGTATGAAGTTAACCAAAACTAGACCAACGCTTTCTACTGACAAAACAAGTTTGGGACAGGGAGTAGGGTCAAAGAACTAAAAATCCTTCAAATACGATATTTTGAAAGAATATCGTGATAGAAGAATGTGTTTCTGCATGCTTTAAAATACAAATTACAAAGAAAACATTGTAATCGTGGGGAATTTCGATAAATATTGCACTAAACTGAACAAAAAATACCCATTCCCAAATACCTGGGTATTCCCAAAATAATCGGTATACCGGGTATGGGTATTTATTAAAATACCTGGAATCGGTAGGTATTTATTGGGAAGCATACATGTAACAGCTCCGGGCCGACCTGGGGGGAGGGGGGTAGGGGGGGGGGGGGGTTTCCTCAGGTGGGGGGTCGAGGGGGGGGGGGGGGTTTCGCCCAGGTGGGGGGTCCCAAATTTCAAAAAGCTCCAAAACGCCTAGAAATGCGTTTTTAGCACGTTTTTTTCAAAAAGGACGCTAAAAATCGCTATTTTAAGCTGCCAAATAGCGTTTTAAAGCTAAAAACAAGCAAAAAATGACAAAAAGAGCTTCCAAAAACACCGATTTTTCTTAAATATCAGCAGTGGAAACCCCAAATTCGGTTTCCAAAGGCTTTTCAAGTGAATTTTAGGCTAAAAATTAGTGATTTCTGACCCAGTTTGTTAATACTGGAGCCACTACCACGACTTGTATTTTTTGGTCGGGGGGAGGGGTCCCTTAACCTGTCTCGGGGGGGGGGTGGGGGGGGGTGGGGGGGGGTGAGGGGGGTTTGGCCTTTCCAGCAGGGGGGGGGGGGGCCCCCCCAAACCCCCCCTAGTACATGTATGTTGGGAAGGTATTCCAAAAAATACCCATTTTTCGGTATGGGTTCGGTATACCCAATCAACAGTACCCTGTGCATTGTATGGTACCAACAATTGCATTAAAGTTTCACGCAAAATATGGTCACCATTATGCGGCATGAAGGGCCTGACTGTTAATTGCAAAAAATTCATAACTGTCAAGTCAACCATTTCATGCAATTCACTGCATTTCAGTGGACACCTGCACTCTCAACAACATTACCTGTTCTGGCGGCAAAATCTGCATCTCGGACAAAGGGAACAGCTACCAGTGCATCTGTCCAATTGGTTGGACCGGCGATTCTTGTGGTCAGCTCTTCTTTCTTTCTGCAGTTTGTAGCTTGCATTGTTGTAGTTTTAAGACTTTGCCGGTCTGTCAAAGACTAAGTTGAGCCGAGTTTCAGATGTGTTGGATATAAGAAGCGGTTGTACCATGCAATTGGGCTTGTTTGTCGAATCGACGCAGAGCTGCTTCAAGCCCACCAGTCATGGCAGAATGGTATGGGAAAACGCACAGAGGAGGTGCAGCTACGGCGGACACTTGGTCAACATTACCGGACGTCTGGCCGTGTTTCCAAATCAGCACGTATTCGATGCAGTGGGCCAAGCTCACAATGAATACGGTGATGGTTTTGTGGGTATGTTAGTAACCCTTTGTAAATGACCAATGCCATCTGAAGGGGGAGGGGGTTGGGGGTCTGGCGCCGGCGGGGGCGTCTGAGCCAAAATTTTGGGAGGGGGTTGGGCACTAAAAAACGCTCAAAAATCGAAAAAATTGCAATTTTTTGGCTAAAAATCGCCAAAATCGCTAATTTGACCTGAAATACAGCTAAAAACCGCTGTTTTGTAGGCGATTTTGGAAATTTCTGTGTCTGAAATTGTAAAAAATCGCAAAAAATTTGCTCATAAAATTACTTGCCAGAAAAATCGTCTCCAAGGGGTCCCCCTCAGGGGGGTCTGGCCCAAGTCGGACGGGAGCAGACCACCCGAATTACTCCCTGTTACATGTATGTCTGAAATAGCTTCCCGATAGATCTGAAACAGCTTTCGATATGCTTACCTTACCATCACTTTTGCTTGCCGATAGGTTGGCCAATGACGCGATATGGCGTTGGTCATTCGCAAAGGGTTAAGGGGCAACCTCCTCCAACCCCTTAGTACATGTCTGTAGCATTCTTACCCTTTAAGTGTTCTATTAGAGGGATACATATGTATAGTAGGAAAGTGAGCATGTATTCTATAGTAAGTTAAGGGTTGTATTCGAGCTACTACCGCACAAATCACCCACCCTTGAACGAAACACTGAACCTGAGTCTCTGGAATTGGGCGCTCGACCATACCAATCCAAATTCTTTCGTTCCACTGGCTCACTTCTTCACCGCCAACTATTCGCGCTGGCGACTGAACCACGATGGCGGCTGCGGATTTCACACCAGGAGTGGTCTACTTGCCGATGTCTCCTGCGCCAGTCGACTTAGTCGCTCGCTTTGCGAGTACTACGGTATGCTAATTTCTACTTATATTTCTACCTTACGTTCTTGTTTAGCCGATCCGTGTCAGCAAACGGTGTGTACAGGCAATAAGGTCTGTGCGAGAGACACTCTCAATCATTCCAAATGCGTCTGTGCCGCCGGATTTACTGGAGAAAATTGCGGTGAGAGTTGATAACAATGCCAGAAAACTATGATTACATCTTGGCTGGGTAAAAAATCGTATTTTTCAGTGAATCAATAGAAATGAAAAAATTGATTTTTATATATTATAGAGCAAAGAAAGCTATAAATGCTGTTAACTTTTACTGGATTGCCGCAAAACAACTTAAGGTGATGTCCTGGCATGGGCGGGTAGCTTAGTGGTTAGGGCACCTGACCGGCAATCCAAAGCTGCTGGGTTCGATTTCCAGCTACGCCATTGCACATGCATTACATTTCACCTTTCATTCTATTTATTTGACGATTTTTATGATCGCAGGGCACAAAAACTCCCCGCCATCCAATACCTGTTCGCGCTCTGGTCAGATTAGCTATTGTTTGTCCTTTCGGACTAGGGGTAGCCGTAGCCAGAGTGGGTAAAGGGGGGCTGAAGGGGTTGGCCCCCCTCAGGCTCTGACCTACCCCTCTCAGCCGGCCGCTCCCCCTCAGGAATTTTTTGGAAGAATTTTGTATAGAAAATTATGATAAAAATATGCCTGGATTAGGTGTAAATGAGCTCAGAATAGCTTATTTTAACTTATTTTAATGAAAAATAAGCCAAAACCCTTGATGTTAGCCAAAAATGGCTTACCACCCCCTCAGCCCCCCTCAGACGCTCCTACCCCCTCAGCCCCCCTCAGAAATTCACATTTTACTGAGTTGTGCCTGTTTAATCAAACACGCTATCGTCACTTGTTTTCTTTCAGAAAACTACGCAGCCTGGTCGTACTGTAACCAGCTGAAGCCTGTTTGGTTGGTGTCATCCCAGTCAGCCAGCAATTATTCCTGCTTTTCACTGCAAAGAGGCCATCAAATCTTAGCAGCACATCAAACAATCTGCCAAACTTCAGCGCCAGCCGGTTTTGAGGCGAGACTTGTGCACATCACTTCTGAACTGCTGCTACAGTACATCACTGAGCTACTGGTGCGCAAAGAAAGCAAACTCCTAGACACAAAACGTTTCTAATTGCAGACGAGCTGGGGCAGCGGCGCTGCACTGATTGGGCACAAATTCAGTTCGGTCACCAACCAAACCTTTCTGTGGGGGGCAAACTACACCAACGCTATTGTCGACTACATACCCCTAGGCTCTGTGAGCGGTCGGAACTTGGATGAACTTTGCACTGTATTGATGAGAGATGGATCCTATTACAGGAGCATATACAACTGCCAAACTCAGAAATTGTATCACGCCATCTGCGAACACTTTTGTAAGTTTGTTTGCAAGTGCTGTTCGGATGAACTGACCTTTTATTTAAGTGCCTTCTGCCTGTGACTCTAACCCTTGTCGCAATGGAGGCGCTTGTCAACCAACCTGGCCTGACCAGTTCGAATGTAAATGTCGTCATTTGTACTACGGCAACGTGTGCCAACACTGTGAGTGGTTTCAGGTTTGCGTGGGTTACACGGCGGCCCATTTATTTATCTTTCTCCGAAGTTTGATCTTGCTGTAACTTTTGAGTTCGTTAATTAATTTCGCTGAAATTTTAAGGAAACATGCGCACAGCCTCAAAATTCTGGCCAAGTCTATCACTTCACCCACTAGCTATGCACTTTCACGTGTCCGCTGTTAAGTGAAAATGAATAACCATTCATGTAAGGTGCCGGTACCATCCGATCCGATTTACCTTACGGCCTACGATCAGACTCGTGGTCTATTTCGCGACCCCCGTGATTCGTCATCTCGAACGTTGCCCTTCTTTCACTGCCAGCCACTCCTAGCCATGCTGCTGGGTGCCGGTCACCAGGAGGGCGGCCGGCGTGTCGATGCCATGATTCTGACAGCTCCCGACGGCCGCCGGTGCCCCATATGCCAGAGGGCTCCCGGCATAGTTGGTTTCTCGGACAGCTTCTGACGTCATAGATCTTGTTCTCCAACGCGGCATGCTTTGTGGAGCGGCTTCGGTGCAACGGCAGATCCTGTCGGTTCCCATTTTACCTACTCGCAGTCACCAGCTTTCAGCGGACTGGGTGCAGCTTTGCGCCGACGACCAACTCTTTGCGGCAAGAAACGAGAGGATGAGCGCACAGTGGCTATCCGGCCTAAACCACTACACCAACTGTGCCGGTACCATATATGGTACCGATACTTAGGGCAGTGGCATCATATGGTACCCCAACGTTTGTTGTTCTCAACTTTATTCTGTACCTGACAGAACATGAAACGCATACACAAAAAGAGCTCTTCAACGCGCTGCCCTTGCCTAGGGGGCCGTTCATAAACGACGTCGTTCCAAAATCCCGATTTTTCGGACCCCCCCTCCCCCCAAAATCGCCTTGCGTCGTTTCTTGGGACCCCCCCCCTATGGCGACGTCGTTTTCGGTTTACCCCCCCCCCCGATAAAAGGGCAGTACATACAGTACTGTCACGTTTTTTTGTTACCATACTGCGCAATCAATAGAATAAATCCCTACAACCACTCTGGAAAGCTTTTCTGTATGGAGAAACGTTTGACAGAATGTGCATAAATCGAAAATAATGTAGTTGAAGTACCCTAAAATTCATAAAAAAGCGACGTCGTTTTTTGCTAACCCCCTCCCCCTCCTGGTGCGTCGTCTATCGTCGTGTTTCAGCCGACCCCCCCCTCCCCCCCTCTGGAACGACGTCGTTTATGAACGGCCCCTAGGTACAGGTGCCATATTTTGCACCGGCACCTTATAAGGTGCCAGTTTCATAAACGACGTTAAGTGCCTGGACTGTATAAGTGCATTACTGGTGGTTTTAAGTGACAGACTTAGCTAAACTCTGAAGATTTGTTAAAATTTCAGTGGAATTGATTGACGAACCTACGTAAAGTTACAGGAAGATAAAAGGTCAGGTACATCAATGAATGGGCCAGCCACTATTTTTTGTCAATTTGCAGACTGTAGACAAGACCTTACGGCTCACACAGAGTGCAGTAAGAGTTGCGACTTTGGCTGGAAATCAAGGGCCAGATATCTGTTCGATCCAGAGAATGCGACGCATCCGTGTCATGTGGCAGCGGAAATTCTTTACCAGCCTTGCGCGCAACAAACCTGTCAAGGTAGTTGCAAATTTCTACTACCGGAGATTTCCGCTTATAAGACCACCATAGTTAGAAGACCATGGTCTTTAAATAGGTTTTTGTTTCCAGTTATAAGACCATGGTGGTCAAATCGGTGGTCAGAAAACTTGGTTCATAAACACTCATTTTCCAGTTAAAAGACCATGGTCTTAGTTTCATTGACCGATTTTAGCACACAATTAACTGTTTTTGAAGTGAACAAAAGCTGTCCATCGTGAGAAAACAAAGGCAGAAGTACATAATATAGATAAAACATGATTCTAATTTTTGTTTTGAACGCAAGACAGTACCTGCTATGCTTCAACACAACCTTTCTTTTTGTAATTTCAAGTAAAGTTTTACAAGTCAAGCGTAAACTGGACAGGCATGTTTGGAACAGCCATCTAGGTGAAAAACAAATTCAACTATTAGCGAAAAATCCTTTTTTGCAGTGAAATAACATTTTCCAGTTATAAGACCATGGTCTTCAAAAGGGCGCCAAAAAGTGACCCTAAATTTGGGCATTTTCCAGTTATAAGACCAGGTCTTATAAGTGGAAAACTCCGGTATACAAATGTAATCTGTTCAACAAATAAATAGTTTATCTTTCTGATCAGTTTGGTTTGGTTTGCTTGCAGACTATGCAGCACGGTCGTACCCTGATTGTCAAGACAAGAATGCTTTCTGTACGAGTGGAGAGTGTTACTTTCTGGTCAATTCAAGCATTCCAATCAAGTGGTCCGAGAGTTTCAGTATGTGTGCTGCGCAGAAAGCCACTGTTGCTAATCTGTTTGACACCAAAAATTTACTGAACGCCATCTCGGCTTATCTGCTTCAAAACGTAAGTACATGGTCCGTTTCCCAGGGACTAGGTATACGGCCAGACCCACCTCCGGGACGGGAACCTCTACCTACCCACTTGTCCACCCACTCCGATTTTTCTACATTGCAATTATGTATGTGGGTCAATTTTTTAATTGCGATGTTTCACTGTTTTGCAATTTCAGACACTAAAATTGTCCGAAAACCGCAGTTTTAGCTGCATTTTCAGCCCAAAAAGAGAACCAGGCAGGAAAAACCCATTTCCAGGCGTTTTCAAGATTTCTGAAATGAGCCCCCTCCCTGGGTCTGAGTAATACGCACAAAAACTATGCATTCAGGTCCCCAACCAGCCTGTCTGGCTGGCAATGAAATCGATCAAACGGCCAGATCAGAGTTCATTCCTGTACTGGACGATGGATGCAGTTACGGTTGGAGAAAGGGTGATTAAGGACTTTGACAGCTCAGAGAACAACAACCATTCTTGCATTGCCGTTGGCGCTAAAGATCATGTAAACGGCTCTGCCCACTTTCTGCATTATTACACGCTTCCATGCAACCAATTATCACTGGAAAATCAGCCAAAACTTGCGCTTTGCATGATACGTATGTACAGTTTGGTTGGTTGAATGAAAATTGTATAGCTGTAAAATTTTTAGGGACCCCCTATGCCAATTATCACCTGAAGCCAGCAACCTTTCTTGAAGACCTGGCAGGCGATTTGTCTACTTCAGTCACAGCTGAGAATAGCTGGTTTTGCGGGTTGGAGTGTCGCAAAAGCACCGTCTGCCAAGGTTTCAATTATAACAAGTCGACCAAGCAGTGTCGTCTCCTGAAAGTCAAGTCTTCTCTGTGCCCGAACCTTCAGTCCAACGGTCAGAATCTGGCACTGTTCAGTTTGAAAAACGATGCGGACTGGAATCTGTTCGAACGAGAGTACTGAGTTTGTGTTGAATTGTTGTTACTACACCGGACAAATTTGAGCTTTCTTCAACTTTTGACGGCAGTTTCTATTTAGGCATACTGTATAGTGTATAACTAGGATTAGTAGAGTGGTTAGTATGTAAAAGATGATTGGTAGCTGGATCCGACGCCACTGATTGTTTGTGAAGCAGTTTTCTTTGCGCTGATTGATTTAACCTTATGAAAAAGACCGGGCAAGTATAGTTGCCATGAACCTATAACCGAACGTTCATAAAATTTCATCCGAACGTGTTCGGAAAAAAATTCTGCATTTCCAAATCCGAACTTTCCTTGTTTTTATGCCCGTTTCTAAAAGCTCGCTTGAGGACTCATCCGTACCTATCCACTGTGTATGTTCATGTTATTCCGTACCTTTCCACATGAACAAAAACACCCAAACCGACCCATTACAAATGGGTTTTTCATGAATATGTACGCAATTTTCTGAACCTCCAAAAAGGAACCAACGTGAAGATCGGTACCTATAAATGCGGTCAAAGAGAACCTTTCCAAAAGAACCAACATGCTGATTTGAACCTTTAAATGCGGTCAAGAGAACCTTTCTGATGTGCAGTAGTTGGCTGCCTATTACATGTAGATGATTTCTTTTTGCCTTGCTGGTCAATTCCGCCCCATATCTGATTTTCTAAATATGAATTTTTTGTTCAGTACGTACTGTGAAGTCCTCTTTAGGTCATGGCACATTGCAAGTAGCGTGTAGATTGCTGTGTAGTGGATTTTTTAATCAGAGAGGCTTAGTGCTTTGTTTGCCAATAATGGACCCAAGGCCTATCTCAAACAAACGAATCGACTGGTATCGAGACCCCGACTTGGTGAAGTGGAGACTGTCCTCTCATCAGGGACATCGGCTTGTATTCACCACAAAGCCAGGGCGTTGCATAGTGTATGCACAGAGAAAATTCGTCAAAACTATGTGCCATAGGTGTCAGGTTAAAATGTGTGTCGGAACCTGTGATTGGTACTGGCATTTGAGCCAGAACTTTTTCTTTGATGACAGGAGATGCTCTAGCGAAGCCGGCGCCTACGCTATCAGTCAGGCTCAGTGCAGAAAGTAGCTAAAATGTTGTTTTTTGAAACTATTGTCCCAGTGTTTTTGGTCAGGGTAAAATGCTATTGAAATATTCTACTCCCGATTTCTGCCATACAGGAGAATTCCCAACACAAATGGAGCACATACAGTAGGTATAACAAGAGTTTGACCAATGGTTCATGTCAGATGTTCTGTTGATCGGCCAATCCGAGAGTTTGACTAGTGGTTCATATCAGATGTTCTGTTGATCGGCAAATGCGGGAGTATAAATGGTTCAGATGAATAGTTCGGTTGACAGCAAATCCGGGAATATATCGCAGTGGAAATGTTCGTCCATTCATCGAAATAGGTTCATTTCATACTCGATATCTTGGTTCGCTTTAGATGCAATCCGAACTGGAATTCGAAATGGTCATGTCATTTCCGACCATTTCAATCCGAACAAAAAACGCGTTTTGAACCTACCCAATCCGGGTTTGTGAACCCGGATTTTTTGTTCAGGTCTGGTTCCGAACAGCGAACCGATCAAATCCGGGATATGCCCGTTTTGGGGTGGTCATTTCCAGAGGGTTAAGGGCCGTCCATAAACGACGTCGTTCCAAAATCCCGATTTTTCGGACCCCCCTCCCCCCAAAATCGTCTTGCGTCGTTTCTGGGACCCCCTCCCCCATAGGCGACGTCATTTTCCGTTTACCACCCCCCCCCCCGATAAAAGTGCAGTACATGCAGTACTGTCATGTTTTCTTGTTTTCATACTGTACCATACATTTAACAGCTCTGGGCCGACCTGGGGGGAGGGGGTAAGGGGGTTTCCTCAGGTGGGGGGGGGGGGGGGGCGGGGGGGGTTCGCCAAGGTGGGGGTCCCAAATTTCAAAAAGCTCCAAAACGCCTAGAAATGCGTTTCTAGCACGTTTTTTTCAGTAAGGACGCAAAAAATCGCTATTTTAAGCTGCCAAATAGCGTTTTAAAGCTAAAAACAAGAAAAAAATGACAAAAAGAGCTTCCAAAAACACCGATTTTTCTTAAATATCAGCAGTGGAAACGCCAAATTTGGTTTCCAAAGGCTTTTCAAGTGAATTTTAGGCTAAAAATTAGTGATTTCTGACCCAGTTTGTTAATACTGGAGCCACTACCACCACTTGTATTTTTTGGTCGGGGGAGGGGTCCCTTAACCTGTCTCGGGGGGGGAGGGGGGCTTGGCCTTTCCAGCAGGGGGGTAACCCCCCAAACCCCCTTAGTACATGTATGTACTGTACAATGAATTGAATAGATCCCTTCGGCCACTCTGGGAAGCTTTTCTGAATGTAGAAATCTTTGGCAGAATGTACCTAAATTAATAAATTCAAATTTCCCTAAAATTCCGAAAAAAGCGACGTCGTTTTCTGCTAACCCCCTCCCCCTCCTGGTGCGTCGTCTATGGTCGCATTTCAGCCGACCCCCCTCCCCTCTGGAACGACGTCGTTTATGGACGGCCCCTAGGAGATACATATTGTACAGTACATGACACACCTCTTTGTTACGACGGGTTTAGTATGCTAATGAAACACCATTTTTGTTTGGCTGTCGCATTTTTATGCAATTTAAAGCTTCTATTTGTTGTACAAGGCTACACTTACTACACTACACTACACTACACTACAATGACAGCGATTTGGACAAAGTGTTGTTTCTTAGTTAGTATAAATGTAGAAACAATCACCTGCAAGAGAGTTTTTGTTTAGATATTTCCTTATATGGCAGATGGATTAGTATGTTAGTACTGTACCAGGCATGCCCACCGTATACAGTTGTCTGTATATAGGTATGGCCAATGGTTTTCAAAAATTCACGCTACAGCAAAAAAATTATGCTAAAACCGCCGATAACATGACCGGATACGACAATTCAGGCAAAAAACCGCATTTGATTCCATGAAAAATTAGAAAAATGCGATCTAAAAACATCCGTCTGCGAAGAACTTTTGTACGGCGCACTTGGTACGATTTTTATTTATGGGCAACAGATTTGAACAACTGGCGCTACCAGCAAGAATTTATGCTAAAACGGCAAAGCATGACCGGATGCGATTATTTACGCAAAAAACCGCACTTAATTTCATGGAGAATTGGAGAAATGCGGGTTCAAAACAGCCGCATGGGTCAAATCGTGTAAATTAGTGTTTTTTTAAATTGGTCGCCGTCCAGCGGTGGCTGATTTTCTATGGCGCGAGTTACGAAGGTGCAACCAACTTGATTGTTTAAAATCTACTAAAAGAAAGATGTGAATATTCGTCGCACAGCTAAATTAATGCGAAAAAGTATGGTTGCAATTGTTGGGTACAATAAAAGCCAGAAATGGCAAAAAATAAGGGTTACAGAAACTTCAACACCGTTTGTGGGGTTAACGGCAAAGAGCAGAGAGAAAATTCTTATATCAGTCGAAAGCCTGAAGTCTACTGTACACGGAACCGATTGAACATCTTGCGCCCAGTTTGTCGTTTTTTCACAAGAACGAGGAACATGAAAAAAATCCACGAAAAAGCCGATTTTCAGTAGTTAAGAAAGAATCCAATTTGTGGCGATCACGTCAAACTGCGCTAAGAAAAAGTGGTGCTATATAGGTAACGAACGAGTTGCGATGATTTTAAATTCCGGTTGAACAAAATTTGAATCAGGTCTCCTTTTAGCAGAAAATGGACTTTAAAAAACGACGAATTCAGTTTTTGAGAGAAAAATGCCTTTTAACGGCTGAATTATGTTTCAAAATGCATCTTTTTCGATAGCTCGTACTCTGTTTCATATAAGTACATCACTTCCTACCATCAATAACGGAACACAAAAAAGCATTTGCGCTTGAAGTTGCAAAAACCATTTTGGACCACTTTTTGGCTGTGTTTTTGTATTTTCTATTCCGCGCCGCGCGAACGTGCTTTGGCCATCACTACTGTATATATACATATACTGTACTACATATACATTGTTTGAATAATATACATTATTTTTCGTTTGCATATATACATACATATGTATTCGATTTTCCAATATGTTTTATACATATGCAAACGGACCTAATATGCAAACGGTTTGTATATTTCCGTTTGCATATTTCCACTCATAGTATGCAATGCAGTGCTAATTTATGATTATTATATGTGCGACTGTACCAAAGTTTCGCTTCCAATTTGGCCTTCTCTTCCACCCTGCTTGTTTGTTTGTTTGTTTAAATTTATTGTACAGAGTACAACACGATAAGACGCGTACATGAGGTACTTTTCAATGTCCTACCGCTGACTAGATTAACACGTACAGTCGGTAAAAATACTTACACAGACAAGATTGGCTTAAACCTCAGCGACAGTTACAAGATTACTACGCATCAGAGTGTTAAAATGGTGGTTGAAGGAACATACAATCGTTTTAAAACGATCCAAATTTGTAGCTATCAGTACGTTGTGTGGGCACGGTATCAATTCGAGGGCGTCAGTCAGGACATGTGGGCTAGACGCAATGCTCAAAACCATATAGCGGATTTTAGATAGATTGAGTTTGAGGGATAGAGAGGAAAAATGATCTGCAAAGGCCTGAACATCACGACCCAACTCTGCCGCAGACAAATCACTAATTATTGGCTTGGTATATTCGAGTTCATCAGCATGTACATACAGTATATAGTAATTTGAGCAGAAGAAGACGAAACGACACGAGAAACACTGTTCACATAAGCAATGAATAAAAGAGGACCAAGAATCAGGGATGGATATTGTTCCGAAAAAGCCTCGGCCTGTTTTTTTTTCAGTTTTTTTCGTTTTTTTTCGTTTTTTTCCTAAATCGCGGAAAAAACTTAAACCCAAGTTCTGTGTATCCTAGCCTGGTTTATGATTCCTAACACTTTCTAGCGCCTTCTTCAGTCTTTCAGACCAGAAATACACATCTTACATAGATATACAGGGTGTGCCAAAAAAAAACAACCCAGCAGAGTTTTTGCTGTAGCAACCGCAAATCTCAACCGATTTGAATGAATTTTTTTTTAAATGAAAGATAAATAAATTCTTGAGAGATTGATGTACCGTGTATCAAGATAGCCTTTTTAGTTCCTGAGATGTTTGACCTCAAAGTCAAAACAGAGATTTTGGCAATGAACAAGAGTGATAAAGAACAACCCAGCAGATTTTTTACTTTGGCAACCATGAATCTGAACCGATTTGAATGAACCCTTTTTTGAATGAAAGACTGATAAATTCTTCAAAGATTGGTGCAATTTTTATTGAGATTCACTGCTTAGTTCTTGAGATATTAGCCCTCAAAGTCGAAACAGATTTTGGCAAAGGACAAGAGCGATTCCGTTGCATTTCATAATTAAGCAGATTCCTGCTGCTGGGGCTAATGATACTTAAGTGTTGAAGTAAACCGAGTTTCTGTGTCACCAGTAAAGCCTCCAATAGCCCTTAGGAGTAGCAGGAATGCGTTTTGTTACAAAGTGCAGAATAATGAAAAAATCCCTCTTGTTCACTGCCAAAATCACTGTTTTGATTTTGAGAGCCAATATCTCAGGAACTAAGCAGAGTACATTAATGAAAATTTCAGCAATCTTTTAAGAATTTATTTTTCTTTCATTTAAAAAAGGACTCATTCAAATCGGTTGAGATTTGCGGTTGCTACAGCGAAAAAACTGCTGGGTTGTTTTTTTTTGGCACACCCTGTAAATCACGAAACAGGCATGAAATAGTGAACAGTTCATTAAAATATGTAGGTACGTTTGGCTGCCCGTTACTCTGCCTCAAACCGCTAGTGCAAACCGTCGTTGTCGCGCGTAATCAGCCGCAGAGCCAGAACGCAAGAACAAACGGTACTGTGGATCAGGTATACCTGTACCTGATTATCAGGTAGATTTGCAATACCCATCTGCTACCTACACATTGTACCTGATACCTGATTGGGTATTTTCGATCTGTACCTGCCTGATTTTGGGTATTTTTGGACTGAAACAGGTACAGATATCATCAGGTACAAACAGAAGGCAACAAATGGTAGTTTACGACCGATTTTTTCATTAAAAAAGCGTGTAGGAAGGCTAATTTTTTCAATTTTTTTTGTATGTTGGGTTGACTGACACCCCCTTTTTGGCAAAGGTACCTAGGAAGTGATGTTGCTAAAAAATGCTGGAAGGAAACGTTTAGATTATGCACTGATATATAGTAATAATGAACTAACCATAGATTTCCCCCAGAATGCCATTTTATGCGTTTTTAAAAGGCAACTTTTTAAACTTTTTAACCTCGTTGGACAGGTTAACCAGGTGTCTCTAAGCTTTTACATGGACATTTTTCTAAGTCCCTGAGTCACTGTCACTGTCTTTTAACAGCAAAGTTTAAGCAAAGCAAGCAAAGTTTTTTCTGTGATACCATTCAGAGTAATTTCTGAGCCCAACTGAGCCCAAATTCTAGCGGAAGGCGGGTTGGGTGCTAGAAAAGTGTAATTTGGAAAACAGGAAACGCATTGTACTAACAGAGAGGCACAAATATGGGCAAACCAGTGGGGTGAAGGGCAGGTTTTTTTGGTCCTACGGGGCAAGTAATAGCAGAGGAGTGGCAATACTTACTAGGAAAAATGTAGATCTCAAGGTAACAAGCAGATTCGTTGATACAGATGGACGTTATATAATGTTAAAGGGAACCTTGGAACAAACCAAAGTCTTTCTCGTGAATGTATATGCTCCAAATGAAGACAGGCAGAGAGCAGCCTTTTTCGATTCTATTGGCAAACTTATGGATGAAAACTGGGATCCTGAGTATTGCTGGATCGTGGGAGGCGACTTCAATACAGTACTGGATCCTAAATTGGACAGGTTAGGCGGTCAGATTCAACACAACTCAAGTAATAGTAAAAGCCGACAGAAACTGTTGGAAATTATCTCAGAATACGAGCTGACTGACGTATGGCGTGACTCTAACAAAAATAAAAGACAGTTTACGTGGGCACACCCGTCCGAACGCCGGAAATCAAGGCTGGATTTTTGGCTTATCTCCAAGGAGCTCCTAAATACAGTTAAAACATGTACTATTGTCCCTGCTATAAAAACCGATCACAATGCTATTCTACTGCAAATGCAAGGTCTTCATTATTACAAACCTGGACCTGGTTTGTACAAGCTGAATATCTCTCTACTTAAGAATGAGGAATATGTAGGTAAAATTGAGCAAGTTATTGCTGAATCTTTGAGAGAAGCAACTGATTTCAATCCTCAAATGAAGTGGGATTATATTAAATATCAAGTTGCAGCAGCAAGTCGACGGTACGGCAAAGCAGAAGCGCAAAAGTCTCGGCATCGTAGTCTGACACTTCAAAACAGACTTCAGACCTTGAACAATTTACCATCTCAAACCCCTGATGAATGTGCGGAGTACGATCGAATCATAGATGAACTTGAAACTATGTTTGAAAACAAAGCGAGAGGAGCCATGGTTAGATCAAGAGTAAGATGGATGAACCTTGGTGAAAAATGCAACAAGTACTTCTTGAGATTAGAACGTAAAAATGCCGCTAAAAGTAACATCTTTCAGTTAAACAGCAATGGCAGGACAATAATGGGCCGGCACGATATCCAAAACTATTTGCATCAGTTTTACTCAAACCTTTATAAGTCATCAAACCCAATAACTGCAGATTCTAATTACAAAGTATTTCTTTCCGGCTTAACAACCTTACCAAATGAGGTCATGAATGAGTTAGAAAAGCCGATAGAACAATGGGAGCTTTTCAAGGCGGTCCAAAATATGAAGAAGAATAAAACCCCAGGTGATGACGGTCTCCCGATAGAGTTTTACACAAAATTTTGGCACTTATTAAGCAATACTTTATTGGAAGCCTTTAATGCTGCGTGGGAAACTGGATCCCTTTCTTGTAGCCAACGGAGAGGCGTAATCAAATTGATCCCCAAAGAAGACAAAGATTTACATGACATAAAAAAACTGGCGTCCAATAACTCTGCTCAACTGTGATGTAAAAGTTCTCTCAAAAGTGCTAGCGGAACGTGTCAAGAAGGTACTGAAAATGATTATTAATGAAGACCAATGCGGCTTTCTACCACAACGTTACATAGGAGAGAATATTAGAATAGTGTTGGACTTGATCGAACATTATGATGGAACAGAGGACGTTGGCATGATATTATCTCTGGATACAGAGAAAGCTTTTGACTCATTGGAGTGGCCATGTATGCAAAAAGCTTTACAGGCTTTTGGCTTTTTTGGCCCAAATTTTCGAAAATGGGTTACAATCATGTACTCCAGTATAGAGAGTAGGATAATCAACAACGGATTTACAACAAAGGCTTTCAAGCTTGAGAGAGGAGTGCGACAAGGAGACCCTTTGAGCCCATATCTGTATATCATTGCCATAGAACTATTTGCACATGCCATTAGAAACGACCGCAAAATCACTGGACTCTTTATGGCCAATACAAATTACCGTCTGTGCCAATATGCAGATGATACCTGTGTTCTCTTGCATGACCACCATGACTTAAGGATTGCAAAGCTGAAACTCGAGCAGTTTAGCTCTATCTCAGGCCTGCGAATAAATTCTCGCAAGACCACGCTTGTTGGCATTGGGCAGTGGAAAAACAGAACTGCAGAGATGTGTGGCTTTAAAATGTACCCGCAAACCATGCGTATATTGGGAATTTATCACTCATATAATGCAGAGGAAATGCTAAGGCAAAATTATTTAAATCGAATTGCAAAAATCAATCAAACCTTAAGAGGTTGGATGAATAGAGGCTTAACAATACAAGGCCGCGTTTTGGTTTTAAAATCACTGGGCTTTTCTCAAATTATTTACTCAATAATGAATCTTACATTGACAAACGAAATGCGTAATAGGATAGACAGCACTAACTTTCAATTTGTCTGGAAAATGAAGCCTGAACACATAAAGCGAAAGGTCCTGGCGCAACCTTTTGAATACGGAGGACTCAAAGCTCCGTACACAGAGTTTGAAAACTACTGTCTGAAAATAAAATGGATTCACCTTTTCTACAAAAACCCTGGAGCAAAATGGGCCAAGCTCTTTGATAGCTACGCAAAGCCATATGGTGGCTTAGAATACTTGTTACAATGTGAATATGAAATGGACTGCCTGTCTACTTTTCCAGAATTCTATAAAGAGATCTTGGACGCCTGGTTAGTTGCACGTACAGTAATCGCTGGTTTTCAAGGACGAAGCGTACTAGCCAGAAAAGTCAATAATAACGGTAACTTACGCGTGGGAGATAAAACTTTCTACTTTAAAGAGCTTCATATACGTCAATCAGATGAAATTGGAGATTTCATGGACCAACAAGGGCAATTTCTGCCTTATGACCTTTTCGTTAGGCGGAATAACATAGATAGAAGACGTTTTACCTGGCTGCATTACTTGCAAGTAAGGACTGCGATAAAAGAATCATGGCAATTCCATACAGCAGTTGGTGAAAAATCTGGCAGTATAGAAAGGCAAAGGTATGCATTACTTAATATGCTTGGCGAAACTCGAATCGGACGGAGATTTAAGAGTCAGTCTCTGAACCAATCGAGTCTCAGTATTCAGACACCAAAATTGAAACTTTGGGCTAGAGATCTGTAAGTTGGTACACTAATACATACTTATGAGTTGTCTTTCGGCCCCAAAGGATTAGTGGATTTGACGCTCCAATCCTGAGATACAGCCTTCTGAAAATCGGCCTGCTTAACTATGGGACCAAAATTTCAAACTCGAATTTTTACCCTATCAGCTGGAGTTGGAAGATAAAAATTTGGGTTTTTGCGTAACTTTAGGAGTACTTTAAGAATCTGCAGTCCAATTTTGTGTTAGAAGAAAAAAATTATTTTTCGACCTCTTTGGCGGGCCATAACTCGGCTGGAACCCCCCCTAGAGGCGCTTTTTTATTTCATAATTTTGTAGCGCTTTTTATAAGCTTCATTTTGGTACAGAATATGGTACGATTGCTGGTGGCCAATCCAGTGAAAATTGGTCTCAAATGTCACGAACGCGAAAAATTCGCGTGTTTCACTATAGACATAATTTTTCAAATCGAATTTCTGACTCAATAAACGGAGTTGAGCTTTGAAAATTTGGGTTTCCAGAGTACTTTCAGTGCGCTTTCGGAATATTTAGGGGATTTAGAATTTCGAGGAAAAAAATTTTTTTCGACCTGTTTGGTGGGCCATAACTCGGCTGGAACCCCCCTAGAGGCACTTTTTTATTTCATAACTTTGTAGCGCTTTTTATAAGCTTCTTTTTGGTATAGAATATGCTTCGATTGCTTGTGGCCAATCCAGCGAAAATTGGCCTCATAGGTAATAAACTGGAAAAATTGCCTCATTTGGAAGGCCACATTTTTATGAGTTCTCAACATTTGAGGCCAATTGTCACCGGAATGGCCACAAGCAATCGTAGCATGTTCTATACCAAAATGAAGCTTATAAAAAGCGCTACAGAGTTTTGGAATAAAAAAGTGCCTCTAGCAGGGTTCCAGCCGAGTTATGACCCACCAAAGAGGTCGAAAAAAATTTTTTTCCTCGAAATTCTAAATCCACTAAATATTCCGAAAGCGCACTGAAAATACTCTGGAAACCCAATTTTTCAAAGCTCAACTCCGTTTATTAAGTCAGAAATTCGATTTGGAAAATTATGTCTATAGTGAAACTTGCGAATTTTTCGAGTTCGTGACATTTGAGGCCAATTTTCACTGGATTGGCCACCAGCAATCGTACCATATTCTATGCCAAAATGCAGCTTATAAAAAGCGCTACAAAGCTATGAAATAAAAAAGCGCCTCTAGGGGGGGTTCCAGCCGAGTTATGGCCCGCCAAAGAGGTCGAAAAATAATTTTTTTATTCTAACACAAAATTGGACTGCAGATTCTTAAAGTACTCCTAAAGTTACGCAAAAGCCCAAATTATTATCTTCCAACTCCAGCTGGTAGGGTAGAAATTCGAGTTTGAAATTTTGGTCCCATAGTTAAGCGGGCCGATCTTCAGAAGGCTGTATCTCAGGACTGGAGCGTGAAATCCACTAATCCTTTGGGGCCGAAAGACAACTCATAAGTATGTATTAGTGTACCGACTTACAGCTCTCTAGCCCAAAGTTTCAATTTTGGGGTCTGAATAGGGCAAAGGGCCAAGACTCGATCGGTTCAGAGACTGACTCTTAAAGCTGTGCTCGTAAGCCCACCACACAATATCACTCCTACAGGTCAAAATAAATGGAGCCTAAAATTTCCTGAATTGACAGATCAGGATTGGCTTCAAATTTGGTCTGCGGGTTAGGAGTAATACAGCAGAAGTAAAACTACAGGACTTCCAATTCAAACTTCTACGTCACATACTGGTTACTGGACAGCTATTACACAGGTATAAAATAGTGCAGACGCCAGAATGTCGTTATTGTCAAGCAAATATCGATGATATCTGTCATGCACTTTTTGAATGCCCAGTGGTGTCACGTATTTGGGAAGAAATATCACAGCTTTTTTCGCTGAGAGAAGAGCTCAACACTGATATTAATCCAATTGCAATTTTACTCGGCCTTTCAAAAGAAATTAGGACAGAAAAATGGATGCGGTTCGTATTGATCGTAAAACACGCTATCTATGCCTTGAGAACGCTTCAAGCACCCCTCACATTAGATACCATAATCGCCCGTGTGACTGCCCAATTGAGTATAGCTAAAAAGGCAATTGTAGCAAAAGAGGAACAGAAATATGGTAGCAACTCACGTACTTTACACGTTCCACATATTCCATACGAGTTTGATAGATGGATTTGAAAGAACATACAATACTTGCCTTCTTGTTGTAAGGTTATGTACCCTTTGCCCCACTGTATGGATGTTACTTCTGTATATATTGTATTTTTTGTATATGTGCCTATCCTGTATTGTGTTTTTTAACCAAATAAACTTACTAATGGAAAAAAAAAAAAAAAAAAAAGAAAAGTGTAATTTTTGCCTAAAAAATCGTCCGAAGTCAGATTTGTGCTCACATTCAGCTAAAAGCTGCTGTTTTACAGGCGGTTTTAGCTATTATCTATTTTAGTTAGTTAGTTTGTTTGTTTGTTTGTTTGACCCCCTATTATGCCCTACCCCCGGATATGCAGACATGGGTTAGCATTTCGGCTGATAGGGGTGGGTAGAATTTTAAATTCCTGAGGGGGACTGACGGGATGGTAAGCCAACGTGTCCGATTTTTTTGCTAAAAGCAAGGTTTTTTGGGTTATTTTTCGTTATAATAGGTTAAAATAGGCTATTTATTTGGCTAAAAGCTATTTAGTTGTTAAAATAGCTCATTTACATCTATTCCGTAAGTGTTTGTTATTAGGGGTTTATCCCCTTCTTTTCCCTCTACAGTTTATTTTGCGCACTGTAGCTTGTGAACCCGTTGAACTCAGGTTTCATCAAGGTTTGTTAAGGTTTGACCGATACCTTTTTATGTCTAGTTGCCACCCGGCCCCACTGAGGGCGTGGTTATATTTTTTATATTAAAAAAAAAAAAGCGCTCGCGGTGGAACGTGGTGAGCGGCGGTCTTCCCTCTTGGCTCTCCCCGTGCAAAAGGCAGCTGTGGAGAATTATCAAGTCATCTCTGTTTCTTCCTGGCTCTAGCTGATCTACTGGACCGCATTTCTTGCTATTTATTCTTCTGGATTGCTTCATTAATTAGTGAGTTCGTTCCAATTACCAATTACTAAATTGTGTCCAGTAGCTGCTGCTAAGCTAAAAGAGAACTCTGATTAGGCAGGTGTGTTTTTTGTGGTTGGCTGAGCGTTGTGCCTGGCCGTGCGTAGCAGTGCAGGGCAAGGTTGTAAAGGTTGCGGTGCTGCTGTGTATAAACGGCCGCTAGAGTGTGGCGAGCCGCAATGGCTGCGCAATCAGGCGGAGACCGTTCGCCTTTCGAACGCAGATTCAATCTCCAAAAAGCGTTAGGCGCAAATTGGGAGTGCAAATACGACAAGTCGCTGTATTTCTGTCCAACGGAAGATAAACCTGATTATGTGCCATCAGTGGCTCAAGTTATTGAAAAAATCGGTGAAGATTTGGTTGTAAACTTTCTAACATTGCCTGAAGTTTTGCAATCGGTGCAGTCTTGGGGAGAACTCCCCGGCTACTTAATTGTTGCCAAAACTGTTCAATACAAAGAAACGATGTTCGAGTCTCTGAAGAGCTTAGGTGTGATTACTATCCAAAACATACATGTAACAGGTCATCCGCCGATGGGGGAGGGGGGGTTGGGGGGGGGTCTGGCGCCGGCCGGGGGGGTCTGAGCCAAAATTATGGGCGACGGGGGTGGGCACAAAAAAGCGCTCAAAAATCGAGAAAAATCGCAATTTTTGGCCTAAAAATCGCCAAAAATCGCTAATTTGGGCTGAAATACAGCTAAAAAGTGCTGTTTTGCGATTTTGGCAATTTCTGTGTGTGAAAGTGTAAAAAATTGCAAAAATTTGCTCGAAAATTTACTTGCCAGAAAAATCGGAGGGGGGGGGGTCGGTGAAATCGTCTCGGGGGGGGGGGGGGGGTCCCCCATCCGGGGGGGGTCTGGCCTAAGTCGGGTGGGGGGCAGACACCCCCAGACCCCCCCTGTTACATGTATGATCCAAAATCCTGAAAATCCCGATCAGAAAACGGACTTTGAGATTTATGACGCAGTCGAAACCATAAAGGGCATGATTGACGCTGAAAAACAGAGAGCGCGTGACGCAACAACCAAAGTTGCAGTGTTCGGTCTTGGTTCCCAAATTGACGATGACTGTCTGCTCGCAAAAATGAAACAGTTTGGCAATGCGTATAGAGTGTACCGGTGTAAGTATAGCAAACCTGAAGCGCTTCAAGGGGTAGAAAACGGAATCAGGCACGTGTTTTTTAAAGGTCAGCTGAAGTTGATTCCACCGGTCATTTACGTGGACGGTTGTAAGTGCTACCCCAAGTACGATGGGCAGAAAGAGCAGTTGAAATGTTTCAATTGCCAAGAGATGGGTCACTTTGTGCGCGAGTGCAAAGCCCCTTGTCGCCACTGCGGCAAAACCGGTCACACAGCGTGGACCTGTCCAGGACCAGAGCTTGATGACAGAGATGAGTACGCTGACCTTGTGGATGAGCAAAATCTAGACAATAGTGTAGCAGTAGTGCATACTGTGTGTCGCATAGGCTCCATGGATGGAAGTATCAATGAACCGACTACAGTAGCTGATGCTGAAGAAAACGGAGATGAAAACAAGCATAAAGAAAACACGGATGACAGTTTGCTTGGAATCGAACCAATACAAGCAGATAAGCTGGCAGCGGCAGACTTAGTGGCTGCGCAGACACAATCTGCGTCATCGGCAGAAGAGGCAGAAGAAACTGTTGTTCAGTCAGACGAACTGTTGTCTATGCGCAAGCATAGACTTAGCCAAGAATCGGATCAACACTTGAAGAAAAAGTCCAAAACAAATGAAACAAAAAGTGCTATGTCCACTCGGAGCAATTCCGGAGGCAATCGTGGCTCCAGAGGCACGAAGAAAGGTGGTCGGTCAGGGTTTTTGCTCTGATGGATGCCTTGCAGATTGCTTCCTATAACATTAACGGTTTAACTGGTGGTCAGAACCGTGACCGCAAATGGTTGTTTATTCTAGATGAGATAAGTAATTTTGACATTGTTGCTTTGCAAGAAGTTCACAATCCGTCTCTGGAACTAAAACAAAAGGTTGAACGTGCGTTTCCTGGCACTGTTTTCTGGAATGATGGTCTGACGTATTCCGAAGGGACTGCTTTCTTAATAAATAACAGATGCCTAAAATCAGTTCACTGTAAAACGTTAATTAATGGAACGGTCCAGTCCCTTGCATTTCAATATGGCTCGGCTGAATTTGAGCTATGGAACGTATACGCGTCACACTACAATGGTCTTGAAGCATGGGCAAAAAGTTTTACTGAATGCTTTGAGCCACGCGAAAACTTGATTCTGCTCGGAGATTGGAATGGGGTGTATGACGCTGTGTCCGATCGATGGTCAAATACACTTACTGATGATGACCGCAAAATCTGGATTGCACTGGATAAACTGAAAAAAAGAAGAATTCGAAGATGTGTGGCGAGAGCGACACCCTCTTGAAAGGCGTTACAGCTATTACCGCGGCGCAAATGGATGCAGTCGCCTTGACCGTCTGTATGCAAAGCCAGAAACACAGCGTTTCATAACTGAAATTGTGTATGAGCCAAAAACGGTTACCAGTGACCACTGCGTGTTGCTGCTGGAGTTGCAAAAGCCTGGCTTTGTCAAATGGGGTCGCGGCTATTGGAAATGCAACAATAGCTTACTGTCCAAAGAGACCTTGGCTCAACGCCTAGAAAATTTCTGGTTCTACTGGCAGTTACAAAAACCGTTGGGTGTCGAATTGCTTGAGTGGTGGGACTTAGCAAAAGCCCACTTTCAGCGAATAATCAGAAAGTTTGGTAGAGAACAGGCTGATGAAACAGGCCATGGCAGGGAAAGACAAGTGCGAGAACAGCTTCGGCATCTTGAGATGGAACAAGAACGCGATGGAATAAACAGATCAGTAGAGTTGGAAGACCTCAGGCGCCAGCTGCATCACATTACGCAGCAGCGCGTTAACGGACAGTTCGTTCGAGCTAGAAAACTTGAAATGGCCTGTGAGCAAGGCAGCGCTGAATGGTACAAACGATTTGAGCGGAAAACAGGAGAATCCCGTTGTATTACGAGCCTGGTTGCAACTGACGGCCAGCTACTAACTATGAAACCTGACATTGTTTAGACTGTGCACAGCTTCTATGCAGATTTGTATAACAGTGAACGTACTGAGGCAGATTCTCAGAATCAGCTCCTGCGCAAAGTCTCTGCTCAGTTGTCAGATGAAGAAAGAAACGCATGTGAAGGTTTCATTTCTGATAATGAAGCATTACGGGCGCTGAAAAGTATGGCAAACAACAAGACACCAGGGTATGATGGTTTGGGCAAAGAGTTTTACCTAAAATTCTGGTACTTGATTGGACGAGACCTAGTCGAAGTCTTAAATACTGTCTGGTTTGCAAGGCAGCTTTCGGAATCAATGAAAACTGCTACAATCTCGCTTCTCTACAAAAAAGGTGATGCCAGACTGCTAAAAAACTGGCGACCGATAAGCCTACTCACTTGCGACTACAAGATCATAAGTAAAGTACTAGCCTCTCGACTGAGGTCTGCTATGCCTAAGCTGGTCTTTATAACCCAGTCATGCGGCATTGCCGGACGCAGCATGACTGATAACTTGGTTCTGCTACGTATGCTGCAGGATTACGTTAAGCAGAAAGCAGATGGCGTCTGTTTAATTGGTTACGACTTTGAAAAGGCATTTGATCGAGTCGATCAGCAGTGGATGTTCCGTGTTTTGCAAAAAAATGAATTTTGGCCCTGTATTTCTTGGATGGATTAATGCTATCTATTCCGGAATTACAGCTAAAGTGCAAGTGAATGGACTCTGCACAAACACTTTCCCAGTAAAACGTGGAATTCGCCAAGGATGTCCTGTTTCCATGTTACTGTTTGTCCTACAGGCAGAACCCTTGCTGCAATCAGTCAGGCAGAACCCAGATATTAGAGGATATCGACTGCCTTTTTATTCTGGTCTTGAACAGTTGAAATGTCTGTCTTATGCTGATGACAATGTCTTCATTCTAAGCTGCCCCCAAGACCGGAAACACTTGGAAGTAGAATTAGAGAGGTACTGTCGTGCTAGCAGTGCCCAAATCAATGCTGCCAAAACGGAAGCCATAGTCTTAGGCCAAATACACCAGTCTTCTGTCGATACTGTACCCCCTCAGTTGCTAAAACCTGCCATAAAGGTGCTTGGTGTGTTTGTTGGCGATCGACAGTACGAGAGGAATTGGCAGGCTGCCTATGAAAATGTCAACACAAAGTTAAGCTCGGTCAAGAAGGAAAGTCTTTCCTGGTTTGATCGGATAAGATTTGTCAATACCTACGTACTTCCAGCGCTGTACCATATCCTGCCCTTTGAACCACCAAAGTCACAGGATATAGACCGAATTGAGAAAAGAATACTTAACTTTGTCTGGGACTATCGTGTTTGGCGCCCAATTCGGATTGATACTCTTGGCCGAAAATGGGAAGATGGGGGCCTCAGACTGTCACGCTCATGATGCAAAATTATATTTTGCAACTAACAGATTTTGTCAAAACGATATGCTAAAAGACGATTTACTTAATGTTTATGAGTGGGCTACACAAATGCAACTGGATGTGGCTATTCAAAAATGTTCTGTTTTGCACTTAGGATACGGAAATGCAAGAACTGTTTATCAAATAAGAGAAACTCTGTTACCAGCAGTGGATCAAATTGTTGACCTAGGCGTTATAGTATCCTCAAATTTAAAGTTCTCCAGGCATTGTCAATATATTGCTACCAAAGCTTTCCAGGCCGTAAACTCAATTTTTCGGGTTTTTCAATCACGGAACAGAAATTTCCTTTTACAAATGTATTTCGTCTTTGTGAGGTCGAAACTTGAACATGCATATTCACTCGTCGTTTACCTGGTTTGCAATCATTAACGTACCCAGAACGTCTACTGCAGTTAAACATTAAATCTTTAGAAGAACGCAGAATAATTAGAGACCTTGTAATGGTTTTTAAGATAGTCAGGGGTCTTGCAGATTTGCCCGTTGAGTGTTTGTTTACGTTTGTCCTTGAATCACGTACTAGAGGTCACAGTTTAAAACTTTATCCTAAGCATTTTCGTCTTGATGTGAGCAAAAATTTCTTCGCACACAGAGTTGTACGTATTTGGAATAACTTGCCTTCTGAAATCATTGACTTACAGTCTTTGGCTCGCTTCCGCTCAAAAGTGGAATGCCTCGACTTTTCCCAATTCATTCGGGGTAGGGCTTTCGAGCCGGAAATCGGCCCAGCTCGCCCCTTCATCTGACAGAAGTGGTGTGCAGGCTTTTTCTTGTTGAATAAAATTTACTTACTTACTACTTACTACTACGCTTGAAGTTCCGAACACAGACTATCTTTCTGAAATTGCTTAGTCAGCTAGTTCAGGGCTGCGAAAAAGCTAACAGGAGAGTTTGGTGGACACAACTTGTGTTCTGGTTGGGTAGAAGCTTGCCAAATGTGTACCAATTTTGCCCAACTATTTCAGACAATCGGTACCTACACGCATCCAGAACGGGTGCAAACAGCAGTCGCTATTCGAAAACCTTTATAGACTGCTTCAGATTGGCCGGTAGCCTATTGCCGGCGGTTAGCTGGACAAATTTCAACCACAGAGCTGTATACTGGAGTTTGCTAAACTTTGGCTCTGCTTCAGTGAACTGCATAGACCGTGAACCCTTTCTTGATTTGGACCGTCTGTGGCCACAAATATTAAACAAACAACTGCCAAGCCGTGATAGGATCCTGGGCTACCAGATAGTGCACGGGGCTCTGCCCTTCCGTTGTAGAATACCCGAAAACGGCAATACAGCTTGTGTAGCCTGTGGCCTACACAGGGGAGACAATCCGCAGCACTTTTTTAGTAATTGCACCAAGTACTTTGAATTGCGACGCAGATTGCAAATAGCAGTGAAAGGCCTCGGCCAGAGTGCAAATTTTAACTGGGACACAATCAGATCGAACGGTGGTCTAGGTCCTAACTTGCCTCAGATTGGGCAAACCACTCTGCGAACTATCTGTGCTGTCTATAAATCTGTTTTGTGGCGAGAGCGGACAAACGCACGTATGTCAGACCCTGTTACGTATCACCCAGATAATGCCATTTTAGATGACCGCATAGCTTCTAAGTGTGACAAAATTCTTTCCACACTACCTTGATAAAAGCCAAAGGCGATATGTGTTCTAATTGACTTACTGCCATAAAAGGCAACCGGTATTCTAAATTGACCTTCCGCCATAAAAGGCGATGGGTGTTCTAATTGACCTTCCGCCATAAAAGGCGATGGGTGTTCTAATTGACCTTCTGCTATAAAAGGCGATGGGTGTTCTAATTGACCTTCCGCCATAAAAGGCGATGGGTGTTCTAATTGACCTTCCGCCATAAAAGGCGATTGGTATTCTATATAATTGACCTTCCGCCATAAAAGGCGATGGGTATTCTAATTGACATTTGGCCTTAAAGAAAATGGATATTCTGTGCCTCATTAATACGATTAATAAGTACTTTCTGTTTCTAGTGAGATGTACTTTACGTACTACCTGGTTATCAGTTACGCAGACTTTAGAATCTATGGGCTACATGCGCATCGACCAGTACCTATACCACTGCCTGCATCTTTGAAAGCTGAGCGGGATTTGCTTTGACAGACTCGTGAGAGCAAGTCAACTGAAACTGGTGACTATATGGACAGCTTTCTTCTCTCTGACCAAAGATGTATTGCCTGCTTTCCGGACTGATTGGACTGTCGGATAAGGATTACTGATTGGACCACTTATTCTCCACTGTTGCCTGCCTGTGTCGGCTACATAGAATTGATGTGTTGTAGCGCAGCCAATAAGTGTAGGCAGGGGCGGTGCTTCGCCCGCCTGGCCGGCCAGGTCAGCTCGCTGTGGGCTGACCCTTCACTCACTAATTTTGCCTTGGCGTGCGCTACTCGCCTTCCGCGCTGTGTGTAGTTTTACGTGCCGGCCATATTTATGTCGGACAGACGTTCTCCTTCTTCACGGTCACACACCCACCGTTCGCCTTCAGGACAATCTAGTGGAAGAGGAAGCCCGAGCAGCCATCATCGTTCCCTCAGCCCAGAGGACAACAGTACCGACCTACGTGCCAGAGCACAGGCACTCTTGCTCAGAGCCAACGCCCTCGATTCCAGGCCAGGCAGTAGCCAAGCAGCAGCATCTTTTCGCTCCGAACTGACCCCACTGCCGAACGCTGATACCAGCCAAGAAAACAAGGCCTTCGCAGAAGATATAAAAAAGGTGAACCTATTTGTTGAGTGTTAGTTCGGTGCTAGTGCCTTTTGTTCCTAGAAATATCCACATCCGGATAACCTCAGTCTGAAGCCCGGCAACCAACGCCGGTACACCGACGCACGAGATGTCCTCGTCACGCTCTTGGGCGTCTACGATGGTTCCACTCCCTACAGTCAACACCCGGAACTTATCCGTGCCGCAGTTGGGAAACTCATCGTTGTCGTTAAAGAGACTCTCATCGCGGACGAGCTCTCCTGGGACGCCGTCGACGCAGCACGCGTCCACCAGTTCTACGAGAGTGAGGCCGAGCAAAAGAAGTATGCCAAGCTACAGAAGTCGATCCTGGAGAAACGAGACAAGGAGACCCAGCGAAAAAGAACCAAGAGCAACCCAGGACAACGCCTGTTCTTTAACAGCAACAGAGGTGGCGGGCCCCAGCGGTACCAGCAACAGCAACAAAGACCGGCGCCGTACCAAAACCGGGGACTCGGCTGCTGCTACACTTGCGGAAAGAGCGGACACCAGCAGAGAGAATGCCCCCAAGACCTGCAAAATCAGCACCAGCACCGACCAGGTTTCCCTCGCTACCGACGACCGTAGTAAAGGTGAGTTTATCATTTCGCCTGTTCTGTGTGCGAAAATTTGTAAGGCGCTGGGTATTGCGGACCCAAATTGCTCGCTGTCATCAGCCCATCTTATTCGTTGGCTCGCTCCCTTGTGGTACAACCTAGAGCCGATGTTCATTCGCGGTGCTTTGCGGCGCGCTTTGCCACAGTGGCAGGAAATAGGAACACCGCCATTCATCCTGGACGTCATTCGGGATGGGTTTTATTTACCATTTGCAAATCTGCCGCCACCACCTTTTGAGCTATCTAATAATGCATCTGCTGTTGCATACGCGGAGTTTGTGCAGTTAGAAATCGCTGCTCTACTAAAAAATGGTTTTGCGGAACTTGTATGTCAAAGACCGACGTGTGTCAGCCCGCTGCAAGTAGCGATCCAAAAGTCTACGGGAAAAAAGCGCCTGATTTTAGATTTGTCTTATCTGAACAAATTTCTTAAGGTTCCGCGCTTTAAAATTGATGGTTTGACCTTAGCCATACCAAGTTTTCCGCAGCAGGCCTGGGCTTTTTCGTACGACTTAAAGTCTTGGTTTTATCACATCGAAATACATCCAGAGTTTCGACAGTATCTGGGTTTTGCTTTCTATGCAGGCGGGGAAAAATTTTATGCGCAATTTTGTGTGTGCCCCTTTGGCCTGGCAACTACGCCCTGGTTGGCTACAAAAGTTTTGAAGCCGCTATTAGCCCACTGGCGCTCTAAAGGATTTATTCATTTTATTTATATTGATGATGGATTAGGGGTCGCACCAACTTTTCACGAAGCACAGCGCCAGTCCTGCCAGGTGCAGACCGATCTAACGCGCCTAAACCTCTGTGTCCAATCCAAAAAGTGCGTTTGGGTGCCGCAACAAAAGCTCACTTGGCTTGGCTTCAAATTGAATTTTGACAAAATGCGGCTCATTATCCCCTCAGAAAAGCGACAGCGTTTTTTGGCGGTAATTCAGGAAGTGTTTAGTGCGCGTACGGTATCGTGCAGAATGTTGCTCAAGGCCGCAGGTTGTGTGGTATCCTTGCGTCCTGTCTTGGGGCCACCCGCGCTTATTATGACCCGGCCACTATAGGACGTGGTACAACAGCGGTTGTCCCATAATGGGTATTATGATGCTTTGTTTGTGCCAGACACGGCAACTAATTGGGCTCTGCGCGCCTGCATCTCATTACTAAACAAGACGGTTCTACAAAAACAGTGTCTATGGTTTCCAAACTTGTCATGTTGAGTGTATACAATTAATGTCAAATGCAATTGTTTAATTTTTGTTGGTAATTTTTATTAAAATTAAACCGGCAGCAGAAATAGAACTGAATGCTACATGAACTGCACATCAGCCATATAGATCGGTAATACATGGTCGGACGACCATTTTAAACACATTTTAACATAGAGCTAATGACGACGACACAACAGGCCATATCATTATATTGCGCCAACCAGCTAATGACGACGACAAAATAGCTGAGTACAAAAGCAAACTCATCCGAACACATATAAAATCTCACAATGTCTGTCTTAGATCGGTTTACCTGACCATTATATTTGTATTGAAAGCAGTTGAAAAGACTAAAGTAAAGCTTAAAATATACGAAACTATATGTACGTATGTTGAGTACACAATGCAATACCGCAACTTGATTGACAATGAAATCATACATTTTTATCAAACACAGCGATAGATAGGATTGAATTTTTAGCATTCGTTGATGCAACTTTGTTTGTGGAAAAACCAAAAAATGTCAGAAGGTTTTGCGGTATCATATTGTGACCGTACTGTACTACCACCAACGCATATTACTATTATGCGGCTTCTAACACTGTAAAATGCACACACAGTACGCACTTAGTCACTCAGCACACTCGTTCTATAGTGATTGTGACACCGTCACCTGTCTTGCTGGTGCTGCTTCCAGCGTAAAAAGTGGCCTTGGATGGCAGCATGTTGGCGACTGTTGATACGTCGCAGGGATGCAGCTTGGCGAACTTAGCCGGGAGGGTTTTCCCTCCAGCCTCCACCAGCTTTTCCACCGATTGACGAAAGGCTTTCACATCCATGGCGCGACTTTGACCGTTCTCAGTTACCTTCACCTTCAGCAGAAGGAAACAGCCCAGAGCTCGTTCTGGAACTCATGTACATGTACAGTATTATGCGATCAGTGGAACAGACAGGAGACAAACATTTAGAATGTGCAGATTTTAGGTAATCCAGAACGGTTCGTTGATTGCTTATGTACGTACATACGTGTACGTCTTTCTAAATTGCCCTTTATGCGATTCAGACTTTTTGTTTGTCTGCATTTAACTAACATGCATATGCATAAATTCCGAAAACCTTATGAATCGGCCGAAACTAATTTTTAAAAATACAGTCAGACCAAAACGTTCGAAGCTAGGTTCAAAACGCGTTTATAGGATGTTAATACATACATATAATTTTGTTTGCCACATAAAATAATGTGAAAAGCTGAACATGTAGTGATCAGACAGTATGCATACTGTTTTGTTACTAAAAATTTTTATAATTTGATTTTGAAAATAGTAATTAGATGAGCCTACCTGGACTGTAGTCTACAAGTACCTAGGTGAAATCAAGAACTACGTAGCTTAGCCATACATGTAACAGCAGATCATGCGCGTATTAGGGGAGGGGTTGGGTATTAAAAACGCTCAAAATGACAAAAATCACAATTTTGGAGTCTAAAAAGTGCTGTTTTACGGGCGATTTCAGCAATTTTACCGTCTGAAATTCAAAAAAGTTTCAAAGATTACTCGCCAGAAGAATCGCAAGGGGATTGGATTCGGAATAATCGTCTTGGGGAGCAGACCCCTGCTACATGTATGAGCTTAGCTACCTCAAAATGCTCAATACATACATAGAAACTCACCATTAGGGAGAAACTCCTTGCGACACCGGTCACAGCGACCGTTTATCAGTTTCTTCATGTTACAGCTCTGTCCAGAGCATGCTTCGTAGATGGTTGAATTTTTCAGAATCACACCACGCAACTTGTACAACATCTGTGGCTTGGAATTGTGGAAGACCCGCAGGAACGGCTCCGGAATCTCACTCAAATCCAGCTGCGGCCCCTTCCATTGAGATTCCTAGATATAAACAATATAATTCCCTAACAAATGTTAAATTATTCCTTCCAGCCTGCTATGCTTTATGGTAAATCAGGCTTATGGATCTTCCCTGCCATAGTCAATGAGACAGTGGATACCCAGGAGGAATGGGTAAGCAGGCTATTTTTGAAAAGGCCTGCTTTCGCCTGCGTCAGAATGGAAAATTTATGACGAAAAATCAGAATTGGCGTTTAAAAGGTATTTTGAGATAAAATTAGATAGAGAGCCTGGTTCGGTCGCTGTTCAACCGGAACAGCAAAAGCTTCGAAAGATTTTGCGTCAAAAAGTTCTTAGCAGAGAATTAAAATTTCTGTTATTTCTACCTATTTTACTTTCTACTTCCTCCGAAAATGATGTATACCTAACATTTCTGGGAAGGCCACTGTTCAAAGACAATCTCTTTGTTTACCTCCACGTAAGTGTCACCAGCAAATGAAGACGTCAAACTGAATCCCTGCCAAGAAGTCTTGCGAACATTATAAAATCGGTAGCACTTGCCTTCCTTGACTGGCACATCAGCGAGTTCTCTAAAATGATGTGCAATAAATAAAAAATTCGCAAAGAAAGAATCGGGTTGCCATCTCGACTTATTCTAGATTCACATTACTGAGCAGAATAGTTTGAAGCACAGCTGTTATGGTCAAAAATAAAAAAACCCTATTTTTTAAATTAAAGCTTTCGTGAAGGCTTAAAATTTTTTTCGAAAAATCAATATGCAAATTAAGGCAAAAGTGGGAAAATTCACATACATACATGCAATTTTTTGTAAATTCTTTGGAAGCAACCGGCATTTTATCTGGTAAATTGCATAATACTTCTTTTGTACTGAGTTTAACAACGACTGCTTAAGAAAGCCTTCTTAGGATTCACCTACAATGTAGAAGTGCCTCTAAACACAATTTTCGGTGAAATAATCCAATTATAGGCAGTGTTTAGACCTGTATTGGCGTTTTCGAGAAGGTTTCTTAACTGACTTACGGTGCAAAAGTGGAAAATTTGTTGTAAGTAAGTACCTGTACTGTACTAGCACGCTGGACCCCCTTAAGACGATTTTCAAAAATTATTTTTTCAAAAACTTTTGGCCTTCAAAAAAATTTTTAACAACTGGTTTAAAGATGGCAAATACATGTATGTGATATTTGCAGTGCGAAATTAAAGCGCAATGCTTTGGACTTTCTACTCAGTGTTTCATCGAATTCTACTAAGCAAACCAAATTATTGGTTAAATTTTGAAACCTCCAGAGGCCCAACACAACGGCGTCATCAAGCGCACTGCCATCCTTGAGCACCACGTTCAAAACAGGTACGTTTGTCTCTGTGCCGCTTCTCATATTTTTGGTTTCTCTCTTGCCAACCTGCAAAGACTAACTACAGTAAATATGGTGTTTGCGTGATGTGCCCATGGGTTTCTTAACGCTAGGGGTATTCCTATCCCGCCCCCTACAATCAATCTACAGTAAATGACCGCCTGACCTTTTTTCGAGTATCCCGAAAACTTCAAATGCCTGCTAATTTCGTCAGTTTTGCAACGAATGAACAGATTTTTTTATACGATTAATATTATTACTTGTTTGTAGTTTGTTTTGGGAAATCCTACCCTGCTAGCCTTCTGTAACCCAGAGTTTTGTAATTATAAGTGACCGGAACTTTCAGATGCCAAATTCAAACATATAAATCTCAACAGTCATTCATCGGATCTTTCTCAAATTGTGCAGGTTAACTAATCGGTCTATGGACGTAAAAGTCTGAAGAGGCCAGCTTTCTAGCCCAACCTGCCAATTTTTCACCTTCACTGGAATTAATAATCGGCTAGATTTAAACCGGTTGCCCTAGAAAACTGACCGAAATAGGGAATAAAGTCCGTATAACATTTGAGAAAAATCAAATGCAGGATTCGTGACATATGTATGTTTAAATGTAGTGTTCGCGCGGGATGTCATGAACTGTCCGAAATGACAATGAAACTCAAAAACACAAACAATCAAACAAATGTTCGAAAATTGGTGTCAGTTGATTTCAGAAGGGCAGAACTCAAGGCTACCGAAGGCTGACAGGTTTTGCCAGAGTAACTAAGACCAAAGAAATTATGGTGCCAAAAATCTTTTAATTCTGTCTGAAATTCACGAAATAGTAGTCATTTGAAGCTATTTTGAGAGCTAGAAAAGGGCTAGGCCTCTTTTTTGACAACACTGTATTTGCACTATTTTATTACAGTTAATCTGGCTGGAGTACATATTTATGGCCAAAGGCTGTAGAAAAGCTCGAGCTCAGTACTCCGGCTAATCTGTGCAACGCTATGGAGATACAGTACATACAGTACAAACCACGGGAAACATACGATTTTCCGCCACCGCGGAAATTCTCAGAAAGTAATGTAGACGGTCAGAAAGGCACAGAGTGGCTCTCTCAATGGCCAGTAATTATGACACGCCGGCCTGTAATTAGGGCCCTTGGTCGGTTTATAACAATAGCGGGGCCACTTTTATCGGCCTCAGAAGGCTTCCGAAAGTCAGGGAACGTGCTAGAGTGGCTTAGAAATTGACCGTGCCAATGCAATATTCTGGACCGAGCGGCGAGTAGGGCACAGAAACGCCTATGCTTAATAACAGGCACAGCTCACACTAATTTCCGCGGTTGACGGTACATCGTATGCTTTTCGTGGTCTGTACTGTACAGTACGTTATGAAGAGCACCTAATTCAACGTTATCTGTCTCAATACATTGCAACTGTACTGCTCTGATATCTTTACAAAAAGTTATTCACAAAAACCGCTAGCTCAACCTTCTCAGTTAGTAGCTTTAGCACTTGCCTGCCTGCTTGACTGCCTGATAAATGCTCCTTACCTTGGCCACCACTGCCTCCAGGCAGTAATTGAACGGCGTAGCGGTCGCTGCAATTTCACGCAAGCTGGCGATAGACTTGAATTTTGCGTTCAGCCACTTTTCACGAAGCTTGTCTATTTCAGGTATGTCATCGATATCGACAGTTTCGAATTTGTGATCCGACATCAGACAAACCTAAAGCTGTTAGATTAGGATCAGGATTAGTCCATTTTTCACAAGAAGCGTTGTTAACAACTGACATCCATGTTAAAACAGATAGATTAAGTCCGCAACGCAGACATGTAAGAGGGAGTCCGGGTTTGCACCCCACCTCACTTACTAGGCCGTAACCCCGATAGGGAACCCCAAGACGTTTTCTTCCGAGCCCCAGCTCCTATTTTTTGGCAAGTAATTTTTTAGCAAATTTTTGTGATCTTTTTGGAACTTCAGACACTAAAATTGCTAAAATCGCCTACAAAATAGCAGTTTTTAGCTAATTTCAGCACACATTAGTGATTTCTTTGCGCTTTTTAGTCCAAAAATGCGAGTCTTTGCGATTTTTGTACCCAACCCCCCTCCCTCCCTCGGAATTTGGTCTGAGAAGTGTTGAATTTTCTGGATTTATGCATTCAAACTACCAATTTTTCGGACTTACTGAACTCTTTGGGGTGACCAGGATGGTACCGGACTCTGGCAAGTAACTGTACTCCTCGATCAACAGAACTTGTCCCGACTGCCACCGATTAGCCTCATCAAAAGCTCTGATTTCAAGCAGCGCATAGGAGGTACTATCGGCGACCACTGCGAGCTGCAGTGTTAAGTTTCCTCCACCAGAACGGCGGTCTCCTTTGGCATATGCTTGTCGCAGTGCAGGTTCGATCTCATGCATTTGAACCACCTTCACTTTCAAACTTGCTCCGGACTGAAAACAGTTTGTTCAATATAAATCCAATCCGACTTTTTCCGGAATGATATCTCAGCCTGTTTCACTTATCTTTCATTCCATTTCAGCTACAATTTCAGAAACGAAATTTAAGAGTCAGTCTCTGATTAGATCGGGTCTGGAAACTTTGGCGTTTGTACTGGAGCCCAAAATTGAAACTTAGCTTTACGCTGGCACACCAATACTATCTATCGTTAAAGTTATCAAACGCCTGGAAAGGAATCTGGGATTTCTCGCTTTATCTGACGATAGCTGTCTGAAAATCAGCTTACTTAACTACTGTATATGGGGCCAAAATTTCGAACTTTGGAACGGATAGGGTTCCTGATGTTAGATTAATATCTGATGTTTAGCTGACGTTTCGTTTATGTACGGCTTAATTTCACACAGCAATTGTGTTATAACTTACGCCGTCCACAAAGCATCCTTTTCGTTTTACTCCTTCAATAGTTTCCATCTTGTCATCGTTCTCCGAGCTTTCGCTGTCAGAGCTGTCGACAGCTGAATTGGACGAAATATATACAATGTATCTATGAATAGTTTCTTTTGTCCACATACCCATCCTTGAACGCTTTTTCACGCATTCCACGTTCGGGGCGTAGCCTTCGAACAGTTCTTCAACCCCGATACCGCTGTCGTCGATGTCCGTCTCTGCAGCTGAAACTTGGAATTAATTGTGTAAAGCAATAGAATAAGGCACTGTTTTTATCATTAATCAGTATTGAAAAGGTACCTGGCTTTTCTTCCTTTCTTGGCCTCGAAGCCTTTCTGGTAGCTTTCTTTCTGGTAGCCATTAGACTTCCAACGGCACACACTGGTTCTTTGTTCTTCTGGAAAACAACAAACACACTCAACTACTGCAAAACGTCTCATGCCGCCCACCTAACTGTCAAATGTGGAGTAGCGTAGCCATACATGTAACAGGGGGTCTGCCCACCATCCGACCTAGGCCAGACACCCGGGTGGGCTCCCGAGACGATTTTTCGGACCCCCTCCGATTGTCTGGCAAGTAGTAAATTTTAGCAAATTTTTGCGATTTTTTGCAATTTCAGACACAAAAATTGCCAAAATCACCTGTAAAACAGCACTTTTTGGTTGTATTTCAACCCAAATTGACGATTTTTTTAGATTTTTGAGCGTTTTTAGCACCCAAGCCCCTCCCAAAATTTGGGCCGGGGAGGCGGCACCAGACCCCAACCCCCTTCCCCTCTTTGGCAGCTGACCTGTTACATGTATGAGCGTAGCAGTTAAACCTACAGTTACAGCGCTGCATAGGCTAGTGTAGAGCTCTAACGATTAAGGCAACCACAACCTAGACCACTCTATCTTTGAAACAGTCCAACCGAGCTTAGAAGCTGCCAAAAAGAAGGCTCTAGAACACCTAATCAATTGACACAAGCCGCATGCTCTCGGCATTGGCTTTCAGCGTTACCTGTCCATCATAGTTAGCGGCTTTCCTGTCGGCACTTTCGTCAAAGGGCGCACATGTGTGCAGTATTAAGGGTGTGTCAAGATAAAGGCGTTGTGTTCAAGTTACCATGTGGTCAGAAATTTGGGTTTGAAAGAGCCAGGGAACGCGTAAACAACATCTGGCCGCCGTCACCGAATATGCTAACGCTCCCATGACCAATGCATCATTTAAAGAAGTACCTAACCCACAGTACAACAAATCAGATCAGAACATCACCAAAATTTCGACTGGTAAATTCAGCCTACTTTAGACTGTAAACTACTGTTGCTCTAAATATTGACACGTATACAATCCTTCCCATACAGATAGTTTTCAAAGTTTTAGAGTGTACAATGAGCTAACCGAAATAAAAATAAATACATTTCGACAAAACTTGTGCAGAAACTCTACATGCTTAAGTCCTATTACAGTTTTACACTTGATGCATACTTTATGAGGTGTCTGACAGTCAGACTCTGACTGTAGTATTAACTGTGGCTGACAGCGTTTTCATAGCGCAAGCTGCTATCTGCAAGCAGTGCGCGGCTCATTTCTTTCTGACCTCTTGTGACATGGCTTAGGGGCCGTCCATAAACGACGTCGTTTCAAAATCGCCTTGCCTCGTTTGCGACGTCGTTTTCGTTTTACACCCCCCCGCCCCGATAAAAGCGCAGTACATACAGTACTGTCATGTTTTTTGTTGCCATACTGTACAATGAATTGAATTTATCCCTACAACCACTCTGGGAAGCTTTTCTGTATGTAGGAACCTTTGACAGAATGTGCTTAAAATTCCGAAAAAAAGCGTCGTCGTTTTTTTTTGCTAATCCCCTCCCCCTCCTGGTGCGGCATCTATCGTCGCATTTCAGCCGACCCCCTCTCCCCTCTGGAACGACGTCGTTTATGGCGCGCCTCTTATTGGAGCGCGCGGCTTATTAGAAACCAGCTTGCCCTATGAAAACGCTGTCAGCCACAGTTATTAGAATAGTTGGCTTATTGGAACAAACACGTTATTTTGGGACCTGGAAAAACGCCCTATCTAAAAAACTCATAGGCATGATGAGGTCAAGCCTAGGCATAGGTTAAAGCATGAAATTCATTTCTTTTGAGCTAATCTAACACATATACGCAACATTGAATGAACAGACTTACGAGAGATCTGAGGCGAAGGTCTGATCAAGCGGCCGTCTATCTGCTCTACTCTCTTTCTTTTCTGGCGTTGCCCCGCCGCGCTTGTTTACTGTAACTTGACACCAGAGCTCCTTGCCCGAACCGCACTGCATATGGGAAGAAAACAGCGCCAAGCTCAAATTACAAATGGTACACAATAAAGGTCCATTCATTTTTGTAGCAAAGTTTGCAATAACTTTAGTTCGTACCTAGACAAAGCTGGCATTGTATTCCCGGAGGTCACTTTTAACAATTTTAAACTTATACATTATGGTTCTGATGAATTTAGCAGTGTCTGGAGCCACTTTAATTTTTCTTAGTATATTTTCTATAGGCTCTTTTTCGATGAACAGTCCCTCTAGTGTTCTAATTCGACTAAGGGCAACATACACTTGACTGTTCTCAAAAACTCTGGCTCCAATATTAACAACCGCTTGATTTAGGCTCAAACCCTGCGATTTATGCATAGTTATTGCCCATGCTGGAATCAAACCGAACTGGTACCGGTCTATATATCTACCATTGTAAGAAAATTCTGTTCTGACTCGTTCAAACCAAATTGTTCCATCTGAATTCTGTAACTCTAACCCGGCTTTCTCATCATCAAATTTCACAAGAATCTTTTCCACATTCTGTCCAATAAGCTTAATCTGTTTGACTACTCCCAAATCGCCGTTCACTAAACCATATCCATTGTTTTTCACAAGCATCACTCGTGAATTTTCACTCAGAGAAAGAACGTGAGGCAGACCACCAGCTTCTCTCTCATCAGCGGGAATGTCACTTTCATTTGCAATGCAATTTGCAGCTATGTCATTAGTTGAGTACAGATCGATAGCTGCTATTTCAACAGTTTCACTGGTCAATTCCATTTGCCTCGATATATTATACTGGTTTACTTGCTTACGAGTTGGATAAATGCGTAGAGCATCAATTTTTGAGAGATCCTTTGTCTCAAACATGCGGCTTTTAATTAATTCCTCGTCATCCTCTGTCAGTTCAGCATTCCTAACATGGTTGAGGAATGTGTGCCACTTTGTATCAGTCGCCTGTCGCATGTTTTGTGATAGCCAAATAGGTTGGAAAACATTGAAAAGGTCGTCGCAGTAGAATGCATGCTTATCTCTGACAGGTCTCAGCTGATAAAAATCGCCGCAAAGAATCACATTCAATCCTCCGAAGTATGAATCATTGCCAAATATTTGACATAAACGCCTGTGAACTGCGGTAAACATTTTCTCACCACACATACTGCATTCATCAATTATTAGAAACTGCTTCCCCTCTATTAAGCGCTTTGCTTTTATCAAGCTTTGTTGAGACAAAGGCAATAATTCAAATCTTGCACCGCTTTTTTGAACTGGCAGCTTGAAAAGTGAATGCAGTGTTCGGCCATTTATCTGTTTAGCAGCAAGTCCGGTAGGTGCACCTAACATTACTGGGTCATCTCCAGAAAATCTGCAGCATACAGCTCTCAACCATTCTGTGATAACTTGTAGCAAGTAAGATTTTCCAGAACCTGCAGATCCAGAGAGAAACATAAGCAACTGTCTTTTGTCAGCAAACAGGGTCTTGTGTATAAATTTTAATGCTGAACGCTGTCCTCTGTTAAGTGAGCGAATCCTGTCGTGGAGTGTTTGAGCAGGCATTTGAGACACCATTAAAGATTGCCATTGCTGTTCTTCTTCATTCTGAACTTCTGCAGAACCCAAACTACTTTCAAGCTCCATCACAGGTATCTTAGGTGGTATGTCATCGTAATCCCCACAGTATCGTTCATCAACTACTGCATCTGAGTTAGACTCATTAAATAGATTTTCTAACTCCGCAGAGACCCGCAGTCGTTGAGCAGCCTGAAAGACTTCCTGCACAAAACATTCATTAGTAATGTTTTGAAAATGAAAATTTTTATGTTTCGAGAGAAATGCTTCTCTGTACGATTCAAAGCCCGCATCAAGTTCAGAGTCAGTTCGATGTGCCTGATGCAACAACAATCAATCAATCAATCTTTACTTCCTTTTTTAAAGCCAGACACCTGTAAAACGGTACTTAGGCAGAAGCAGTAAAACAAATAAAACAAAGCCTATGCTATATGTACATGTTGTTGTTGTCTAATAACAAAGTCTTGAAACAAATCACCAGTAACAAACTTTCTAAAACTGCACAAATTACTTAAGACAACAGACTGGGGTAAGGCATTCCAGATACGAGAGGCTGCGTAAAACAAAGTGCTGCCCGTGGCGACCGTACGACTGGTCAGCTCAACGTGACAGCTATGGGCTAAGTTTAAACGTTCACTTCTTCGCACGCCTAGTCTAACAGCATTTCTAAGATCTACAGGGCTGTAACGGGCACCATGATAGTATTGATAAAACGATAAGAGTCTTCTCTGAGCAGCTAACAACCAAATAGGACTAAGACTGCACTGTTGAACAAGCTCACCATAAGACAGATCATAACGATTTAAGAACAGCTTAGCAAAGAGTCCCTGAGTTTTCTCGAGCCTAGCCCTACTGTAATTTGTTTTTGGAAACCAGCACTCGATTGCATAACACAACTGCGGTAAAAAAACATTGCTTAAACAACCTTTCGAAAACAGACAACGGCGCTTTACCCAGAAATTGTCGCCTTGCTGCCCCGATCGCCCGACGAGTGCGGAGAGCTGCCAGTTGAGAGTGCCGGTTGAACGCAAGCCGACTGTCCAAGGTAACACCCAAGTACTTGCACTCCTCTACAACTTGGATGGCCTCTCCGTTTAGGTAAAGCTGAGGGAGAGCCCGGTAGTGATCGCGGCGGGTGTTACGGGAAAACAGAACCATCTTTGTCTTTGCAGCATTTAAGTGCAGACCCAAGTTGGTAAACTGCTGGCAAATCGAGTTCAGGTCTGCCTGGAGATGGTGCACGTCTTGGGGCCCAGAAATTGGCCGAAGAAGAGAGGTGTCATCAGCATAAAGCAGGACACTGGTGTCACTGTCCAGTCGGACTCTAGTCACAGAATCGATATAGGCAGTAAAGAGAACTGGCCCAAGCACTGAGCCTTGCGCCACACCAGAGTGCATCTGGTGTTCAGAGGAGGTTTCGCCGTCCACAGTAACAGAGAATCGTCGATTCTGCAAGTATGAGGAAAGCCACTGGAGCAGCCAGTACGGGAGCGAATAATCATGCTGCAAGCAGTTAAGCAGAGAAGCGTGGGGCACAGAATCGAAAGCAGCTTTAATGTCCAGAAACACAGCAGCTGCCTTTCCATGGCTATCCAAAGCAAGAGAGATTCTGTGCACAAATGTTGTGAGGCAGTCAGAGGTTGATCGGGCACTACGAAAGCCAAACTGCTGATCTGAGATAGGGATGAACGGCGCCATCAGGGATTTGACGTAGCGTTCCATCACCTTAGAAACGACACTCAATAGTGCGATCGGTCTGAAGTCAGATGGCGCCTCGGATGGGGAGCGCTTAGGCACAGGGACAACATGGGCCACTTTCCAGCCCGCGGGCACAGAACCCTCCTTAAGAGAGCGTGTGAAGAGGGCGGCCAGGGGAGGAGCCAACACAGCGGCGCACTGCTTCAATAGTACAGTAGGAATCTGGTCTGGGCCTGGTGCCTTTGCAGCTTTCAAGCCAAGCAACTCACGTTCAACAAAGGCTGGAGAACAGCTTAGCTCAGCAGGCAGCTCTTCGGCTGGAAACGGTAGGGGGCCAGTTTGAGCTGGAGTGTAGACAGACTCAAAGTGCTCTGCCAAGGCGGCTGCTTTTTCTTTTGCGGAAGTAAGCGTGGTACCTGCAGTGGTTGTGATGGAGGGAATCTCCTTCGTTTGGCCCCTTAACGTTCGCACCGTGCGCCAAAACTCAGTCGGGCTGTTACAGTTCTCAAATGCACGAGTCGTACGTTCTCTGACTGCCTGTTTCACAAGAAATTTACCCCTGCGCCGAAGTCGCACGTAAGCTGAGTGGGCGGCGGGGTCACCGGAGTCCTTGAAACGCTGGCGCGCCTCCTCCTTTTCCTGCATAACCTGACGCACAACTGGGCAAACGACAGCTCGGTGCGCGGCTTTTGGCTTGACAAATTTTGTAGGCACACAGTTATTGGCACAGGACCAGAGACGGCGGCAAAATTCAGACCAAGCAGTATCACAGTCAGAGCTGGCAAATATAGCGTCAAAAAGTCCCGCCTCAGCCAAGTCCCTTCGCAGTTGGGGCCAGTCAGCCTCGCCCCACAAAAAGATGCGCCTTTTCTTGCGACGGGGCGGTTTGGGCTTGGCAACACGCAGTTTGCACCACACAGCCAGGTGGTGCTTCTCAATGGAGTCACGCAGGCCCCAGTCTAGCACAGGGAGCCGCTGGCCGGTAAACAGCAAATCGATAGTTCTATGCAGATGCGTTGGGCTGTCAACGTGCTGAGTGAAAGAAAAGACGTTGATTAGGGGCTGCAGATGAGCAAACTCACTGACAGTGTCGGCATCGAGATTAAAGTCACCGCAGAGGACAGTGCGACCGTTGGCATGCTCTTGCAAGGAGATGTAGTTCAGCAAACTGTCAGAAAAATCAGTAGCAGAAACTCTGGGCGGCTTGTAGCAGCAAATCACAGAAATAGGTGCTCTTGGAGTCTGAATTTTGATGCCAATCAACTCCAAGGTTGGGTCGGATGGGGCACGGAGCAGCAGTGGAGAGAGAACAGAACGTGCAAAGATAGCCACTCCACCTCCGCAACGGTTTCGGTCCCGTCTGAACAGTTGATAGCCAGCAATTTGCAGCTCCTGATCAGAAATACTGGAATCCAATTTCGACTCTTGCACACAACAGATATCTGCCTCCAGCAAGCAGATTTGAGTCCTTAGCTGCTCTAGCTTGTCCAGCAAGCTATTTACGTTCACCGAGAGGCAACAGACAGAATTTTGTACGGCCATTGTTAAACACAGAGGGAGCGAGAGAAAAGAGGCCGCCCGACCGCACGCCAGCCAGCTGGCCGGGTGATCAACAACAGCAAACTGTAATAGTATTTCTCTGTAGCTGCATCCAAAAATGACGTTCTAATGCAAGCAAATCTTCTTCTTTTTTTGATAAAACCACTGTTGTCAAGCAGGGGCAAATTTTTTGAACTTTTATCACTTACTTTTCGGTACCAAGATACAAACTCGTACAAACTCATTTCCTCTAGTTGTCTTGGCCGCTTTCTGTAAGTATCAATAGCACTGTCATAAAAAATGTCTGTCGAATCGTTACTTTGCTGAATTATGTCAGCAGCAGGTTTTAGACGTTTGACTCTATTGTCAGGCGGCTGAGTGGATATTTTTACAACGTCACGGTTGCTAATTACCATTGGTAGATTGCATATTCTATATGCAGCCTCTTGGGCACTCATACGACGTGTTTTTAGTAAGCACATGGCCATTTTTAGCATACGACCCTGTCTAGTTATGTTTAAGTGGTCTAGCTCTTTTAAAGTCTTAGCCAACCCACTTCGTAACTCATCCGGCTCAGCTTTCATGGCGTATTTGCAAACATAGTAAGCTAAGTCATGTGATCCATAGGGCAACTGAATGTCCATATGTGCTTGATAATGTCGGAGAATATCAGGATTGTAAGGGTTCACAAATTCACAACCTGGTAGTCGTTTTGGCTCATAAAAGGATCCTTTATCTTTCATCTTCTCAAACTCTGGAACAATTCGAGTTTGTGTGCTAGTAGGTCGTGGAAAGTTGAATCTGCATGAGCCCGATTTTGACCTACAGTAGTCAGTGTGACTATGAATCTGTCTTGACAGCACCAAATGATGCAAAAGTGGATCCTCATCTGGTTGCGGCATTTGCGCGCTGATTACTCTATCAATATAACCATGTAGCTCTGCCACAGAACTTCCTTTATGTATAGAGGGTGCGTCAGAAATCCAAAAGAAACAATGAAAATGTACTGAACCACGGTTTTGAAACTCAACTCGACAGTGGTGATCTTGAATGTCTCCTAATACATTTTCTGCCTTTATCCATTTTAACAGTGCTTGAAATCTGCGGTCAATATGCATGGCAACAATAACTGGATTTTGCCGGATGGCAGTGGACATATCTTCAATGACACCCATGTCTTCCTCAAGCAAAGTTTTTAGTTCAGGCCAGTGAGATTCTGCAGATGAAAGTGTGACAAACAAATCTGGCGGCCCTAGTGTTCGCACTTTTGCTAGGAGGTCCCATAACTGGTCTTTCCAGTAAGAAGCTGTCCCTCTAATTGATTTCATCCACATTAGGGAATTTTCAACAACATCTGGGTTTTCTGAGATAGTTTTAACGTCACCTGCTGTCAACAATTCATGGCTGTCACATTTTGCTTTTTTTGTCTTTCGAACTCGCAAATAGCAGTGCATCAATGTTCTAGCTGTTGACATCTCATAACGATTAACGCTTGTAATCAAGTACGGAATATCACACCGAAAACGATTATCTTTATTTAGTAAACGACTTTGGATGTATTGTAACAATGTCAGATGTGGAGCTTTCTTTCGTGCATCAGCAAATGTGTAATTGCCGCTTGTAAAAAGCCATGGGTACGCAGTGGATTCAAGTGATCCCGTTGTATCAGATAACATGCTTACAGGTGCACAATTACTTCTAGGAAATTTGACTCGGCAGTCATGATTCACTTTTAAAAATTCTTCAACAGAAACATCCGGACACTCATAGTCAATAGGAATTGATCCTGTCTCTTCAATTTCAGTTACAAGATCGTCGAATGACTTTTTATTTGAATTTAGTGTACTGTAGTCAATTTTCAAGTTTTTGTAGAAACGATGATTTTTCTTTAACCAGTGTAATGCTGCGAAAATGGCAAATGGACGAATATAGGCTTGATAAGCTCCAGAAATGCATACAATACCATTATTAGAGTAACCTCTAGGTAATATGCTAGCCACAGACGTTGGCTCACTTGGAAAATGAATGGCTAATCCTTTTTGGCTATATTGCCCTCCTGGAAGAACTAACATGGTTGTATAGGTTAGAACTTGGCAGACAAAGCGTTTCTCTAAAAATGTGAGCTGCCTCAAAACAGCTGGAATTTCAGATACATACAAATTATTTATTATACACTTTGGTGGCACTTTATTCTTTTCATATGCACTTTTGCATGAAAAGCAAAGGTCATTTTGCAGACCAACACCAACCAACTCACAACTCTTGCTCACTTGTGAAACATGATAGGTATTCTGACTAAATAGAATCTTATGACAGCTGATGCAAAATCTGTTGAGCACACAGGACACTTTCTCAGAAAACATTCTAGATTCAGAAAACATTCTAGATCTATTAGTTGAAATAACACTATCAATCGTGTCAGCTATTCTGCAATGCTTGCTTAGGTCACTTTCGTGCTGGAGTCGTCGGTAGCATTTCTTTTTGTGACTGACCTCTTGTGAACCCACATTTTCAACAGCATCCCAAAACTGCAATTTTCTTGCTGTACGTTTCCTCCTCTTTGGTAACGTATTTGATGGACACAAAGTTCCAGTCTTTTCTGACGCTTCTGAGCTGTCCTGTTTTTGCTTCTTATTTAAACGTTTTGCAACAGTGACTTTATCCTTATCTAGCGGTTCAAATCTCGGATCAGTAGCTGATTTTGTTCTTTTTATCTTTTCTGCTGAAATACCACATGGTTTCACAGGTCTGTGTATCTTGTCTCCATTACTATCAGGTTTAGAAGCCTCTGTTTCAGTAACAGAACTACACAGCACTTTTTGATTTTTGACATTCTTAGCTTTGGACCTGGGCTCTGCTTTGGGTTTGGGATTCTTTTTTCCTTTACTTGACTGCTTTTTTTGGAATGCGTCTTGCTCATTTTGGTTAAGATCGGAATTTCCAGTAAGTACCCTGCATGATTTTTTCCGAGAGGAATTAGTAGGGTCGGTCGCTGTTTCCAGACTTGAATCGTTGAGTCCTATTTTGCTTTCACCTTGTACACAACGTTTTTTTCCCTCTGAAACAGTTCTGATTGAAGCTTTACTACTAACATTTCTTCGCAGATGCTTTCGTTTAACCTTTATCCATGGACTCTCTGATTCCTGGCTTTGTAAAACACTACCGGCATAATCGGGCTCCTCAATAATTTCACCATCAACTGGCACTCTTTTCAAGCCCCTACATACTACATCTACACCTGTTTCAGGTACAGAAAGTGGGCTACTGTTGCCAAAATATTTCGTTGAATGATTTGTATTGTCAAACTGCTCTAAGTTCTGCTCTGCTGAGTTCCTCTTGTATATGAGCCAGCATACCTTTGACAAACCCAAACAGTTAGCGCAGTTCAGGCATTTAGTGAACGAGTCATAAATGAAAGCCTGGTCTTTCATGTCATCTAGGACTGCATACCATCCGTTTGACAGTTTTGCTATCGAAAAATAGTGGCTGTTATTATCATTTATTACTGCGCCAATCAGTTCAAATGAATAACCATTGAAGTTGAACGATGAGTCTGCAGTTAGTGTGTACAGAACCTGTCTCAATCCGTTCAAAGAAATAAATAGGAAAGAACCAAAAGAAATGTCTTTCAGTTGCACAGAGGACTTATCGCAGTTACGGCACTCTAAACCACAACTACGCATGCTAACTGTATCCTTTATCAAATGCTTAATCGATGCAGAGTAATCGGCAAAAAGACAAAATGAATTTCCTTTGACAGTCGAGCTAAAATTGCAACTTTCATTTGTGCAACCGTAAAAAAGCATAAAGCCATATTGTTCTGTCATATTTTCATCAGAGCATAGCAATGGTAGTACATTGTCAAGACTAGCATTTGACGACCCTTTGTACGGCATCGCAAATCCTGGTTTGTCATGAGCAACTAACCAATTCCAAACACAATGTTTACAGTCTGCGCATTTAACACGAGCCTCCCATGTCGACAGTGAGTGATTACTAGATAGCTTGTCGGCCATTTTGCCAATTCTGGTATACGACAGATAGCACTCTAGCAGCATTTTGCACAAACTTCCTTGTAGACAGGGATCTTGATAGAGCTCATAAAGGATATGTGGATCTGAATTTGGATAAACAGCATTGCAGAATACGTCGACAAGCGCATCCACAGCACAACTGTAAAATGGAATGCTGGTTACCGATTTTGAGACTGTCAAGTCTAAGTTTTGAGCAGTACGACAACTATTAATTTGCCACAAAAGCATTTTATCCGAGCAGGCAAGATAGGCACGTACGTAGCTTCGGTTCTTTTTTTGGTTTCTTAAAAATCACAGCTTTTCTCTCTTAGATCCAAACCTAAATTTTAAAGTATAGAAAACTCAGTGTATAGTAGTTCAGCAGCAATTCTCCTCTTAACACCAATTATATTTCTAAACAATTATCTTAATAAGCTGATAGATTGCCAGTTATGTGATTGAGACAGACAGTGATATCATTAAAACGCACGTTTTTGGTCAGCTTACCCTTGCTTTTGGAAGTTTAACTCTTAAGCACTTTATCCACGTTTCTACAGGAATTTCTCTTTCAGGGCAATTCTTTCGGCAGTCAGTAAGCACTTCAAGTATATGTATAAGTCACTTCTTTATGGAATATTTCTCTTTGAACACAATTCTTTCAATAGTCAACTCTTAAGCTGTACAACTTTGCAAGCAATTCTTTATAGGTTTTTCACTTTCAAAGTACGAAATACTTTTGCAAGTCAATTCTTAGGAAGTTCCACTCGTAAATATAACAATTTTGTCAACAGCCAGTCTCACACGTCGCTCGCTATTCGCTCAGCAGTCTTACGAGCCAGTTTCTCGCAATGCGCTCAGCAAGCAAACAGACACAAGGCAAAACTGGCAATCTCACGCTATCTACCGAACACCACCAGATCGAAACCAGCTGGCTTGTCAGATATCCAGACGCTAAGCAACTCGGTAAACCGGAAACAACGCCGAGAGCCAACGCTAAGATGCAACGCGCTTTTAGATATTTTTAGACAGCTCACAAACCAAAGCTAGATAAGCACCAAAGCTAATCTTACGGGCCGTGCAAAAATGACGTCATCGATTTTTGGCCATTTTTCGACCACCTCCCCTTGTCGTCGTTTGTCATCATTTTCCAAACCCCTTTTCAAAAGCGAAAAATGACGTCAGTTCTTGCCAAGCCCCCGAATTTGCAAAAAAATTCCTGCATTAAAATGAAGAAATTTTGGGAGAATAGTTCTTAGATTCTTCTAGTTATTCTTCAAAATTCTTCTAGATTTTCCCGTATTTAGAAACAGTTTGTTTTAGAAGATTTTGCGTTATTTTTAAGAAAATCAAAGAAAAAAAATTCGAAAATCTACTAATTTATCACAATTCAGTGAAAAAGCCATCAACACAGTTATTATGAACTGGTTGGGTGGAAATTCCTCCGAAAAAAGTTCCTCCGGTGGATATTCCTCCGGTTGAAATTCCTCCGTTTTTGATTCCCCCGAAAATAATTCCTCCGTTTCAGATTCCTCCTGGTGGAAATTCCTCCGTTTTAAATTCCTTCTGGTGGAAATTCCTCCGTTTTAAATTCCCCCTTCTTAAATTCCTCCGTTAAAAATTCCTCCGTTTTAAATTCCTCCTGGTGGAAATTCCTCCGTTTTAAATTCCCCCTTCTGAAATTCCTCCATTAAAAATTCCTCAGTTTTAAATTCCTCCAGGTTGAAATTTTCCATCCTTTCAACTTAAGTTCCTCTCCATAGTTCCAACGTTAATGCCGTGTTTATACAGTGTACCATTGCCAGTTTACGTATGCACGGTCTTTATGTTTTGTAGTACAGATACAGACACAATAGAGGGACACAGAAATTTTGTGAATAATATCTACCAATGCCGAACCGATTTCTGAAAACGCCAGACCCAAACAACGGTAGCGGCAGCCTTTCCTCTCTAGTCCGCCTACCGGAAGCGAGTTTAAAATGGCCGCCGAACAATATAAGAGCGTGCCCCGCGCGCACAGCAATTAACCACCGAACCTCCTTGACCAACTTTTGCGCTTGACTCTTGGCTTTCAGTCCAGGCAAATCGGACAGGCAGCTGGGCTCGTGCTCTGAGCGGGATAAGACCTAGCTGTGCGTTCCGCCATCGCTCCAAACGCGCCCTCTGCACCGGTTTGTGGACGCGCAGGTTCAGATGACTCGATTGGCAGCGGGATTCAGTTTCTTTATAGTGTATCGGTAACCCCGGCAGGTCAGGAGAGGCTTTCCTCTTTCTTAGCCTGCCGCATCGTAGTCGAATTCAAAAAACCGGCTCTGCCATCGCTATATTATTCCAACAGGCGTGTACAAGATGCAAAAAGCTAATTAACAAAGAATCTCCAAGTTGCCCAGTTCCTGTTGTCCGCCCCAGGCGATAATTGAAACAATTATCTTGACTGACAGGCAATAAGCACGCTATTATGGAGAGTAACAGTCATCTAACGTGTCAATCAAAGACCAAAGACGGTACAGATCAAATGCAATGCTAAGCAAAATGATACAGAAAAGGCCTCAGAATAAGAATAATGTTCGGAGGAATTTCCAACAGGAGGAATTTAAAACGGAGGAATTTCTATCAGGAGGAATTTAAAACGGGGGAATTTAAAATGGAGGAATTTTAAGCGGAGGAATTTCAGAAGGGGGAATTTGAAACGGAGGTATTTCCACCAGGAGGAATTCAAAACGGAGGAATTTCCACCACGAGGAATTTCCACATGGAGGAATATCAACCAGAGGAGTTCTGGCCGGAGGAATTTCCACCGGAGGAGTGTCTATCGGAGGAATTTCCACTACGCCTTATGAACTACATGTATTGAAAACAGTAAGGTATCCAAGTAAGGTAAGTGTAGTGTAGATACATAGGTACACCTTTTTTGGTGGAGGTAGGAAGAAAAAACTGTCAAAAATAAGAGAAAAGAAAAAATTCTTTATTAAGGGTTTCTAAATGGAGCCCTGTGCATGGTGCCTCTTTTCACGGCCTGGCCTGGAATATCAAATTTCGAGTCCGCCCGGACGATATTTTGCGTCGGACGGCCTGGCCCGTTTCGGGAGATCTAAAATCACCGAAAAATCTTGCAAAATCACTTGTGCGAGAACTACGTACAGTACAGTACGTACAAAAGAAACATTTCTAATGACGCAAGAAACCTAAACATAAAACAGATTTAAAGAAAAGCTTGTTTTGGCTAAAGTATAACCTGGTTTTAAAAAATAACCCAATCCATCCAGGGCAGGCTCCAACCGGAACAACCCACTGAACCCAGCCAAAATTCTCTGCCGGGCGGCCTGTGCAGGGCTCTAATGAGGACCAGAATCCGTTTTAAATGCGTTTTTGAAAGTTAATTTTTCAAAATCTTCTCGCTCTTGTTTGTCAGAATCCCAACCATGCGGACGCCTCAAACTACTAAAACTGTTAGTTTTAAGCTAATGATGCCTTTCAAATGCGTTTTTGAAGGCTAATTTCTCAAAATTTCCCTATGAGACAAAAGTGACGTCATTGTTGGCCGAACCCACTCCCATTGTCATCGGCTGTCATCATTTGGCAAACCCCCTCCCCCTAACCGATGATGTCATTTTTGCACAGCCCCTTATACATAAGGCTGCCGGTAAAAACGGTCAGTCAACGGTTTGTCTACAAATGTTAACTTACTCACAAAATTTTCTCTAACAGGCAACTCTTTCAAAATACATTTTTCTCTCAAGCGATAGAGCAATCGGACCGAAACCGGGTGGCTTTCGGTGGCCTGGGTGGGGCTTTGATAAGCCTATTCCAGTCAAACTGGTTTCGAACCCACTACAACCGCAAGCGATGCAGGAGCCGCCATGACTCAAGGCAGCGTGCTAACCACTGAGCCAACGACACGGCATTATTATTAACAAAGCATAAATTATTATGTTTACCGTTGTAAGCGAAATATTAGGTATGGAGGTACATTGAATTCTCCCAGAAATTGCGTCTTAATTTAACTGTGTTCAAGAAACAACAATATCTGCTTAGTTTTGTGTGCTGTAGCCATGTTTGACTGCAGTAGGATGGCAATAGAAAGCTTGAGATGCACTAAATAAATGGACCGAAATGTTACCATATTCTTATTCCTTCTATTTCTGTTTAAAATCTTTCAGTTGCAATTCACAGTAAGCTGTTGTCAGTTTTCGGGCCACAGAACCAGCAGGACTTGGAATTTTCGAGCCAAACTTTCATAATAGGTTTCCAGTTATCTTGTTAATAAATCCTGAAAATCTGAGCCAAATTCATAGAGAAATGACTGAGAACGAACCGTTCGAGTAAACTCTCCTTCCTGCTGGAGTGTCTAAAGGCTGCAACATTACAACGAGCGAGCCGAACGGCGCCGAGAGGACACGCTTTAAGATGCAATTGCATGGCTGCCGGTAAAAATGCGCCGCGGGGGAGGTCCATTGCCAGCGTGAGACGGGACGTCTTTTGTTTCTCTGACGCTAGTGCCTCTGGCGCCGCAACCATTGTGCATGAACTCACAGGCCACCAGGCCGAAACATGTCACATACCAGCTTTTGGTTTGGAGTTGATTCGGGATTTGCGCTTTGCAGCAACAAAACCGGAGGCAGCGCCGCAGAACTTCCCGGATACTTTGCTAGGCTCGTTGGAGCATAGGGGTAGTTTAGAAGCGCCACACCTACATGCTGTTCCTAAGTCAAAGGTGGCTCTACAAGCCTGGTCTATAAAGGAAAAAAGCTCTAGTTCCACACACAGAGAACTGACTGCTATCTGGAGCAGCTTACAGACACTTCGGCCAACGCTGGCACACAAGAGTGTGGTGTGGGCCACGGACAATCAGGGAGTTGAAGCAATCCTAGCAAAAGGGACATCCAAAAGTCGGGAGCTGCAGGATATGGCAGAAGACATAGCGGAGTTCACGCGAGACGGTCATATCGATCTGACGGTGGTTTGGTTGCCACGAGAAGTCAACACTGCAGCCGATTATCTCAGCCGCTGGGTCGATTTTGACGACTGGACCCTCAAACTGGAGGTGTTTCAGGAGCTGGATAGCCGCTGGGGCCCACACACTGTCGATTGTTTCAGTTCAGATCGTACGACCAAACTGGGTCGGTTTTATGCTGTGGTGCAGTGCCCAGGCGTTTTGGGCGTGAATGCGTTCATGTATAATTGGGCTGGAGAGACATGTTGGCTCACTCCACCGCCCCGGGAAACGGCCCGAGTGATAAAACATGCAAAGGCATGCAGAGCAAAGGGTACCCTGTGTGTACCCGAGTGGAAAGCGTCACCATATTGGCCACTCATTTTTGAAGGTGAGAAGCTTCGACCGGGTTTTCAGCAATCGGTGCAGTTGACAAACGCAGCAAGCTTTATTATCCCAGGACCACAGCCGCATAGCATTTTCCATCCGGACCGTTTCCGGGGCTTTTTCCGCTGCATTTCATTTAACTTTGAAAACTCACAGTGACAACCCAACTACAGCTTATGTGTGCTGCTAGCGCAAACACATCATATTACCGTAGGAGCGTAGCGTATACGGTATAGAATTGATGTGTTGTAGCGCAGCCAATAAGTGTAGGCAGGGGCGGTGCTTCGCCCGCCTGGCCGGCCAGGTCAGCTCGCTGTGGGCTGACCCTTCACTCACTAATTTTGCCTTGGCGTGCGCTACTCGCCTTCCGCGCTGTGTGTAGTTTTACGTGCCGGCCATATAGAACCCACCCGCCCATCCCATCATTATCGGTCGATTGTAGGGCGTAGCCGCTTTGTCCCTAAAGTTTTTGTTTTGTAGGGTTTGCGACACCAAAATTCTCCGTTCCGGCAGCTCTAGCGCATTATTCCTCTGGGGTACAAGACATGATTCAAGCCAGTAAAGCTCCTTCAACCGCGTCTACATACCAATATGCATTTCAAGCATTCACGGCGTTTATGGAACAGTGGGGACTTCCGGCAGTGCCAGCTTGTCCAGCTGTTGTAATGTGTTACTTAGAGTCACTAAGGCAGAAGGGCCGGGCCCCCGGAACGGTCGCAACCGCACTGCAAGCCATAGCGTGGCACCACAGGTTGCAAGGTTTTCAGTCTCCTGGCGATGATTTCCTCTGTCGCGCGTACATTGAGGGCACAAAAAGAACGGGGCAGCCCTCTGCGTGCCGAACTATACCAGCGTCAGCTGAAACGGTTACACGGTTGGCCAGACAAGCCAACACTTCCATGCGACTGGTTGAAAGACGAACGTTCATAATGGCGCTGTTCAGTTTTGCGGGAGCGTTACGTTTTGCAGAAACTAGAGCACTGCGTTTTGAACACGTCTCGGTGTTGGATGAGGCAGTAACTGTGTGGCTGGATGGAACAGAGCAAAACGGACCAACACAAACGTGGGCACGAAGTAGAGTTGCGAGCGACGTACTCGCCCACCTGCCCCAGGGGAGCCTTTATGCAATATACAGCTTTGTTAAAACCGGAAAAGACAGACCCCACCAGTTTGGTGTTTGCCAATTTCAATAATGGGACACCGGTGTCAAAGAGCAATTGGATTAAAATTCTGCGCTACATGCTACAGCAACAGGGTGACCCTAATGCCCAGCGCATGACTCTGCACTCATTCAGAATTGGGTGTGCCACCACGCTCGCGCAGAAAAACATCGACTCGTTAGATATCCGCCAACTGGGTCGGTGGAAGACTAACTCGTCGTTTGATCGCTATGTCAGGACAACGCCCGGACACAAAAGCGCAATTGCTAAAGCCTTGGGTCTTTGATAACGGTAGCTAAGTTTGATAACATTATTATCTATGTTTCTACGTTTAGATAGTTCAGCGCCGCTCGACACCAACAAGGGAAGCAGGTCCGTCGCCGGCCCCCCAGTCGTTGTGCAGCCACCCGGCCCTGTCGACGGTCCCCCGATACTGCAGCCACAAATCTCTGAGATGATCGGGCGCGAGTACCGACAGGGTCGGGGAGAGGAGTCGGCGCCGATCGACCACGGACAAGCCCGGGAACCCACTCCCATCTCAGGCAACTCGGGCGCGAGCATGTGGCCACCAGAGAAGAAGCGGGAAAGCCAGCGCAGTAAAAGGCGACCACGGTGGTTCATCCAAGATCTCACCTAAAAGACTCCTATGCATGCACAGGCAAGTTTGTCTACAACGGTAGTGTTTCTTTTACCCTCTCTAATTAGCCATTGCATGCTGTTGTGTTAATCAATACACCTATATAGTTATAGCCGCACATTGTCTGCAGATGCCTAAGTCATCGTCCCACTGACGGCCAGTTTTTCCCAAGATGGGGTCGGGCGAGCGCGATGCGAATGCGGAAAGATCCGCGGGTAGGGTGCTAACTCATGCGTAAGGTGCGTGTTGTGTGTAGTAACTACTATTTATCAGTATGTATGCTTTACTTGTGACTAGTAACCTTCTCTATAGGGCCCGTACGGCCATGTTAGTTGTCTTGGACGTTTGTCTGTCTGTAGTTATCAAAACGGTGACTGACAATGTGTGTACAGTATGTTGCAGTGTGCCCTATCCGTTCCTTTTACTTGGCGTATGAAAAGCGCATTCAGGCAAATAAACAGTGACAACCCAACTACAGCTTATGTGTGCTGCTAGCGCAAACACATCATATTACCGTAGGAGCGTAGCGTATACGGTATACTTTATTGGCACCTGTACTACAGAGACGCAACAATGCTTAATTCAGCTTGGCCGATTCTCTTGATCTACTAGTGCTGTATTGTTGTTTTGTTTACTTATTTGCTCCTGTTACGGCTTTCGTTTATGCCCTATAAACTTATCTGCAAAAAAAGAGGGCGGGATTATATTTTTTAGAGGCTGTTCCTTAAGCTCAGCTAAAGCTCACTGTCTAAGGTTGGTCCCGTTTTTAGAGTATACAGTATTATGTTTACCTTCCCTGCCCATTCCTCCAGATGCCTAATTGCCGTTTTCCTCTCTTGAGCTTAACCTTAAAATCAATGCTTGTAATAGTCATTGCGGTTGACACGGTTGACGATTTTTCCCAGCCCCCTCCGATTTCTTCTGGGCCAAGTAATTTTTCAGAAAATCTATGCAATAGTTTAGAATTTCAGACTCTAAAATCGACTGTAAGACAGCACGTTTTACTTTTTAGCTGTATTGAGCAAAAATTTGCCATTTTTAACAAAGCACAGATTTTTAACGAAAAATCGCGATTTTTTAGCGTTTTTAGTGCCCAACACCCCGCTCCTAGAAATTGGGCTTAGTCCGCTGGCCGGCGCCAGACCCCCATCAGCGGACATGACCAGTGACATGTATGCTTAATGCCATAATTGTTTCCTTGAAATGTTGTAGGGAATCTTTCGGGAATCCCTTTTATATGCGTGTGCATACATTGTACATGTAACAGGGGGTCTGCCCCCACCCGACTTAGACCAGACCCCCCGGATGGGACCCCCCCCCCCCCCGAGACGATTTTCCCGACCCCTCCGATTTTTCTGGGAAGTAATTTTTTCAGCAAATTTTTGCGTTTTTTACAATTTTAGGCACAAAAATTTCCAAAATAACCTGCAAAACAGCACTTTTTAGCTCTATTTGAGTCCAAATTAGCGATTTTTTCGATTTTTGAGCGTTTTTTAGTGTCAAACCCCCTCCCAAAATTTTGGGTCAGGCTCCACGCCCGGCGCCAGACCCCCCAACCCCCTCCTGTTACCAAATTGGTTGAAATTTGTAACATAGCAGGTGCCAACATAGGGGGATTTTTTGCGTGTCAAAGTTCGGTGCACCAAACTTGACTGAATCCTAATAAGTTCAAGATTACGTGAACTTTGTTAATTTCAATAACAGCAAGAATTATTGTGATGATCCGTTTTTTCTGGGCTCCACATTCAAAAAGACATATTATCATGTATTCTGCGTTTTCTCAAGAGTGTCTCGATCTGAATGCATGAAATTTTAAAATAAAATATCCATACATGGGCCGGAAAAATCCGGAGGGGGTATGGAGACCTCGGGGGGGGGGGGACCGAAAAAATCCCAAAAACGCCTATTTTACCTTAAATAAGCGAACATTTTCTCCCTCCGGGAGGAGGGTATGACCGGCCGAGTGGAGGGGTAACCCCCTTACCCCCGGGCCCATGTATATGATACATGGGCCGGAAAAATCCGGAGGGGGTCTGGAGTCCTAGGGGGTCCCAAAAACGCCTATTTTACCTTAAATAAGCGAACATTTTCTCCCTCCGGGAGGAGGGTATGACCGGCCGAGTGGAGGAGTAACCCCCGGGCCCATGTATGAAAATATGCCGCAGTTTTGCAGAGTTTCTTCAAATTTCCTGTCATTTGGCAGAGATTTGCGGAAATGACAACAAAAGGAAAAGTTTCCTTTTTAGTGCTATTCTTATTGGAATTGAAATTAACAGAGTCTACGTATTCTTGAATTTCTCAGGATTGAGTCAAGCTTTGTGCCCCAAATTTTGACCCACAAAATTAGTCCTATGTTGGCACCTGTGTTTCAAATTTCACCCAACTTGGTCAAAATTTCCGGTAGTGGAAACAAACAGACGTGGTCCTTTTTTTCACAGCCTTTATATTTTATTGGATTTACATCCAGACATGGGCTAGCATTTCGGCTGATGGGGGGTAGAATTTTCAATTCCTGATGGGGGGCTGAGGGGGGTAGGAGCGGCTGAGGGGGTTGTAAGCCAAAAAGTCCGATTTTTGGCGAAAATCAGGGTTTTTTTACTTATTTTTCATTAAAATAAGCTAAAATTAGCTATTCTGAGCTCATTTACGCCTATTCCAGGCATATTTTTATCATAATTTTCTATACAAAATTCTTCCCAAAAATTCCTGATGGGGTAGCGGCCGGCTGATGGGGGGTAGATCAAAGCCTGATGGGGGGTCAACCCCCCTCAGCCCCCCTTTTGCCCATGTCTGTTTACATCCATCTGGAATAGCCAACCACCTGTATATCCAGCCTTTGATTACTTCTATTCTATATCTCCAATTCTCTCTGTAGCTTATTTGAACCTGCTGCGCTCAGGTTTCAATTGGTTTTGTTAAGTATTCACCAATCTTCTTTTATTTGTACCATATATGTTTTTATTTTTTGAAGGCTGTTGCTTAGGCTGCAGCTCTGGTTGACACGGTCGAAGTGTTTTCTCAGTCTGCTGTTTTAAAAGTTGTTTTCCTAAGCTTGGGCCTGAGCGTAAAACCTAGGTTTGAAGTCAGGAGCAGACATGGGCATAGGGGGGAGTTGAGGGGGATTGGCCCCCCATCAGGCTCTGATCTACCCCCCATCAGCCGGCCGCTACCCCTCATCAGGAATTTTTGGGAAGAATTTTGTATAGAAAATTATGATAAAAAATATGCCTGGAATAGGCGTAAATGAACTCAGAATAGCTAATTTTAACTTATTTTAATGAAAAATCAGTAAAAAAACCCTGATTTTCGCCAAAAATCGGACTTTTTGGCTTACCACCCCGTCAGCCCCCATCAGGCGCTCCTACCCCCTCAGCCCCCCCTCAGGAATTGAAAATTCTACCCCCCCCCCATCAGCCGAAAGGCTAGCCCATGTCTGGTCAGGAGGGTGGTCGGGGCTGGGAAGAATGGCCTCATTCAAGGTAAGATTTGGCGTCAGGTCAGCAGGGGTTGTGCGTGCGTGCGTGCGTGCGTGCGTACATACATACATACATACATACATACATACATACATACATACATACATACATACATACATACATACATACATACATACATACATACATACATACATACATACATACTGAAGAATTATGATTATTTGCGGAGTGTCTTTTGTGTTTTGTATCGTGCGGCCTGTCTTTCGTGTGTATTTACTTTTGGTGTTGTGTTTCTACTAGTGGCCATAAACTTCGTTTCATTGGTGCCGAGACCCCTTCCTGATACATACATACATACTGAAGAATTTGACCCGGGATCGAACCGGGGACCTTCAGACCTTCTAGTAAAGCCTCCTCATTCCGTTTCATTGGTGCCGAGGACCCTTCGAGCCTACCTTCAGCAAGTTCTTCTACAAAGCCTCGCTACAGGCCACACTATCGTTCCCAGTCTCAAGCTCCTCATTCCGTGATCATCAGGCGCAGCCGTGCCCCACCGATGCTCACATGACGTCCCCTACCTTTGATGATCAACTTCAACTACTACGAGAACAATTCCAGCGTGATCTCGAGCAACAGTGGATCGAGTGGCAGATGGAACAGGCCGAAGAGCGCCAGCGCCTCGATCGTATGTTCGCCCGTTACCTGCCTCAACGCAGTGTCCAAGTCGACTCATTAAACACTCCCTTTACTGGGTTAATGGCGGCTCAAGTGGCAGTGACGGAAGTCGAGGAGAAGAAAGAAGTGGAGAAAGATAAGGAGGCGATGTTAGATGATGGGGCTCCAGATGTTCTTTGTTTGGCACAAGGCCAGTTTGAGTCCAGTTCTGTTGATGTTGTGCGGCAAGCACCTTCTCTCAGTTCGTTTTCTGGGGCACACGCGGACGATCCCGACGATGTGACCTCTGCCGATGCTAAGAATTCGGCTTTGTTCCAGTTTGCTCTTCAGGATGTCCAAGATGTGGGAAAAAGAAGGAAAAAGAGGCGAAGGAAAAAAGGGAGGGAAGAGAAGAAGTTTGAAGAGAAAATAGAAGTAGGGAGCAGAAGGAAGAAAGAAGAAGAGGAAGGGAAAGACGTTATGTGGATGAAGAGGAAGAGAGTAAGGGAAGTGAGACGAAGATGGCATTCAGTTACAGATTATTCTGTGTTCTTTGAGTTGGTTGGAAGAGAAGGAGGAGGAAGAGGAATGATGGTGAGGAAAAAAGTGATGAGACGTGAGATGATGAGAAGAGAGAGGTTGGAAAGGATGATGGAGATGAAAGGAAAGAGGATGAGAAAAGGAAAGATGATGATGATGAAAGGGGTAGTGCGAAGGAAGAGAGAAGAAAAGAAGGAAGGTGAGAGAGGAAGAGAAAAGATGTTTAGAGGAAGGAGAAAGAAGAGGGTGATGAGGAGCAAGGTGATGAGAAGAAGATGGAAGATGAAGAAGAGAAAGAGGACGAAGAGGGTTAAGAGAAGAAGGAGAGAAAGGAGAGTGAGAGGAAGAGGGAAAAGAGTGAGAAGAAGAAGACAGAGGGAAAGAATGATAGTTTGTTCGAGTTTGTTGCCCAAGAGGTGGCATTCCGTTTCTCCCATGACAAGTCACCAGTTGAAGGCAAAGGCACAGAAAGGCCGAAACATCGCGCGCAAGAGATCGAACCAGTACCGTGTCAGTGCAGAGCAACTTACTGGTGATGCCGAGTCAACAGAGGCGGAGCGGTTCTTGCTCATTCGTTCATTCCCCGATTGTCAGGCACAGCGGCGGCCAGTCGACACTCGTTGAAAGGGGAGTGATGAAGAATTTGATAGTTTTGTGTGAGTGTTTGTAGTATCGTGCTACCGAGTAGTTGTGTGTGAGTGCGTTCGAGTGCGTGTGTTGTGTTGTATACAAGAACTACTAGTAAAGACTCTCAACTCCGTTTCAATACATACATACATACATACATACATACATACATACATACATACATACATACATACATACATACATACATACATACATACATACATACATACATACATACATACATACATACATACATACATAGGCATGGGATACATGCTTAAATAGTGGTAAATAAGCGAATTTTTAGTTATCTTTGAACTTTGAGTGGAAATTTGATATGCAGAGGCATGCGTTTTTGCCACTTTCTATACACCGTTAGAAGCGCAAGTCACAGGGCTATAAAATATAAAAAAATCCCGAGGGTACCTTTTCTTATTTTAGAGAAAAATCTAATTTAGTGAACTTCACCATGAAAATTTTTTGCAGATTTTTTCACATTCGATGTCGTGGTTAGAGAACGAAACAGCGAAACAGAACTACTTATGCGGCAAACGAAAGCCCATGTCATGACGATTTGTTTGACACCAAGCACAACGTTTTAGCTGCTTTGGCTCGCAAGTGACACTCAGTCAAACATGACCTATTGACAGTCCGATTTTGATGGTTGCCCACCCTGCTTCCGAGGGCTGGCTCTGCCGGACCAGGGCACCTAGAGGGCTGTGCTCTTCAGGTTTAGCACAAGTCATCGTTAGGTAGAACTTCCCCAAACCGAAGACCCCAGGGCTAAGTTTTCCCGATGGCCGATTTTTCGACTTGCACATAGCAGGGTCGATTCTCTCGCGAACTGACTCTTAAGTCGCTAATCTTAATCTAATATAATTGTATCATACATGTACTAGGGGGGTTTGGGGGGGTTACTCCCCCCCAGCTGGAAAGGCCAACCCCCCCTCACCCCCACCCCCCCCCCCCCCCCGAGACAGGTTAAGGGACCCCCCCAATGTTACTCTACTTGAATTTGTAGTCCATATACAAACTAAGCTTACTGAATAAATACAACAGTGCTTTCATTCTTGTCTGGCCATTGCCAAAAGGAAGGAAAGTTTGATTGGTTTGACGTTTTCTGCACGTTATCTTAACTACGTGTACATGGTTTGATCACACTTGCACCAGGTATCCTACGTAGCTATGCACAGAACAGGGCAAACAGTTACAAATCAGAATCGAAAGATGTGATCATCTTACTTATAACGCGGTTGTGGTTTCTTGAATACAAATTGAGCACCTTGCTGAGAAACTTGTGCTGTGTGTTTCACATCAGGCGCCTTGGTAAAAACCTCACCCAAAGGAGAAGGTGTAGCTGCATCTGATGAAATCCAGAGCTCTTTTTCTAATTTGATTCCATACACTGTCTCATACACTGGCAAGTGGACTTTTAAGTTTAGTTTAAAAACGCATTCTAAACAATAGAATGAGAGCCTATTGAACAAACACACAGCTATGCATTAGAAATCGCAAAAAACCTTTTGTAACATAAAACGGCTGTTTAGTTAAGTTCAACTATGGAAAAGGAGAAGATCCAAATTTTGGCACTAAAATTCAAGTAGAGTAACATTGATGGCGCACTTGATGCAAAAATTAATGGGGAATCGAATGGTGCAGAAGATTTTGAAGTGCACCTCTCGGTTCATAAGTTATGGGCCGAAAACTGTTGATCTACAGTTGACCACCTTTTGTGAGTGTGTACCATAAAATGCAAAAAGCGAAAAAGGGGTACATTCCGATTTTCAAATTAATGGGTTAATTCGATGCTAAATACAGCTAGTTTTCTAAACAGCTAATAAAATTCTGTGGCATCGCGCGTATAAGCCACAAATAACCAAAAACCTAAGCTAATGATTGCTAATATCAACTAAGGAAAATAACTAGATCCAACTTTTTTCACTAAACGTTCAAGTAGAGTCTAACAATAACAGTGCTTCTGATGCAGAAATTGATGGCGAATCGAGTGGTGTAATCGATTTTGATGTGCGCCTCTCGGTTCATGAGTTATGGCCGAAAACCTTTGATCGACAGTTGGCGGATTTGAGTGAGTGGGCACCATATAATGCAAAATAGCGAAAAAGGGGTACATTCCGATTTTCAAATTAAGGTGTTAATTCGATGCTAAATAGAGTTAGTTTCTAAAACAACAAATAAAATTCTGTGGCCTTTCAGGTTTAGACCATGAAATCGGTCAAAAACCCGAAAAATTGTGCTTATGAAAGTATAAATTCAAATTTTTTTGTCAAGAAATTCATTGCATAAAATAAGTTTATAGTTTATCTGATGCAGAATTTCATGAGCAATTCAATGGTGTGCATAGTTTTACAAAATGTTGTTTCGTTCTGAAGTTATGATCGGAAAACCATTTTTGGCGTTTTCCCATCGTTTTTCAAAAGAGGGTGGGAAATTGAAAAATTCAAATGTGGTTTCTTACTATGTGAGGGAAGGGCTATCCAACGATATATAAAGTTCAAAGATCCAACAAAGTTGGGGCAACTGTACCTATGGGCTCATGAAAAAGTCGGTTATTACAGAAAACCAGTCTTAAATGAATTCAGAGATTTTTTTGCAAATAACTCCTTATGGATGCGTTGGAGCGCTTTGGGCTTTATGACCAAAGTTGTAGAGGGGGCCGAGCTCTGTACTATGGTGCAACTTAATCTGCGCAACATTGATTGGTAATCCTAAAATGCGCGATGGAAAAAAAATCAACTTCTATTGTAGTGGGTTTGAAAGTGATTTGAGCGCTGCGTTCGATTGTTGATGCCTAAAGGATTCTAAAGATGTATTTATACTGTTTGTAAGTGGAACGGTTCCAAAGATATGGACTTGTAAAGTTGCCCTAAGTATGTATTAGCGGTCGGGAGCGCGATCAGTCCAGTAGTTTTTAGTCGTCCATGGTTAGGCAAGCCACAAGCGAAGATTTTTCCTAAAACCAAGGTTTTCATGCTTATTTCTTGTTAAAATTGGTTACAGTACTTAGAGCTAATTACTACTTTTATCATAGTTTTCAATACTGCAGAATTCTTCCTAAGCCATACATGTAACAAGTCATCCGCCGTAGGGGGATGGGGATTGGGGTCTTAGCCGAAATTCTAAAGAGGGGGATTGGGCACTCAAACGTCGCTAATTTGGGCTAAAGTACAGCTAAAAAGCACTGTTTTAGAGGGGATTTTAGTGTCTGAAATTCTAAAAAGTCGCAAAAATTTGATCAAAAAATTACTTGCCAGAAAAAAACCGAGGAAATGTTCGCAAAAGTCGTCTCAGGGGTGGGGGCGACAGGGGATCTAACCTAAGCCGGCTGGGGGCAGATGCCCCCGACCCCCTGTTGCATCTATATCCTAAACATTTCTGACGGGTAGCGTCTGTTTGAGTCATGGTAGGTTATCTCAAGAGAAATCGGTTAGTGTTACTTGTGTAGTCGATAACCCGTCGAGGTTAGGTTTCAGCCGGTCGGTTTACGCATTTGGTCTGCTTTGTTTTTCGTGATACCATATGGTAATTTTTGTAAGTTGTCATTGCTTCGGCTTTGGCAACCAATCTTAATCGACATTTATTTTCCTCTATTTTTCATTCTTTCTATTTGTTGGAATGCTAGTTTATAGTAACGCCGGTTATTGTAACGCTTGAAGGTAAGAAAACGGCTTTATTGTTATTGTTGCTTATTAATTATATTGAGGAGTTCTTCCAGCTCTTAATCGGCCTTTAGAATGTTAAACGTTCGATCTGTGATTAGATTACAGTAGCTTTAGGAAGCCGTTTTTACGTTTTAATCAACAAAAAACTTAGCAGAGTTTGTGATGCGCCCCCTCCAAGATTTTGACTTCCATTTTTGGGCTGGCGATTTTATGCTCTCCACCCCCGCCAAGAACCACATACCCCTCCAGATTTTTCCGGCCCATGTATGTTTAAAATATCGAACCGACTGAAATTTTCCATCTGATAATACTGTAAAATGTTGCTGCACCAATTGTGCAGCAGTAAATTACCGACAAAGTGCACTTCTAAGAAACAAATTAGTGATATCAATCAAAATTGGTGCCTAAAACAAAGTTTTAGGTGATTTATTAATAGCGTTTAGCGTTATGCCATGGAATTTTAACAGGCTTGCTTTCAAAAACAGCGCCCTCAGGCTTGACCTGCCCCCTCACACAGGCGCTACCCCCTCAGGAGTTTTTTGGAAGAATTTTGTATAGAAAGTTATGATAAAAATATGCCTGGAATAGGTGTAAATTAACTCAGAATAGCTTATTTTGACCTAGTTTTAACGAGAAATAACCCAAAATAACGTTTATTTTAGCTAAACTCGGACGTTTTGGCTTACCATCCCCTCAGCCCCTAGCCGCTCCTACCCCTCAGCCCCATCAGGAATTGAAAATTCTACCCCAGCAGCTGAATTGCTAGCCCATGTCTAGTTTAAAAGTTATGTAAAACTCCAGTTATTAACAGGGAAGTCGCATTGATGGGCCAGACGGAAATGCCAGCAGGTGATTATTGTGCAGTATAAAAACAGAAAATTTTAATGGTTTTTACTTTGACTCTATCTACAGGGTGTGCCAAGAAAAACAACCCAGCAGATTTTTCGCTGTAGCAACCGCAAATCTCAACCGATTGAATGAATCCTTTTTTAAATGAAAGATAAATAAATTCTTGAAAGATTCATGGAATTTTCATTAATGTACTCTGCGTAGTTCCTGAGATATTGGCTCTCAAAATCAAAACAGTGACTTTGGCAGTGAACAAGAGGGATTTTTTGATTATTCTGCACTTCGTAATAAAACGGATTCCTGCTACTGCTAAGGGCTCTTGGAGGCTTTACAGGTGACACAGAAACTTGGCTTACTTCAACACTAAAGTATCATTAGCCCCAGCAGTAGGAATCTGCTTTATTATGAAATGCAACGGAATCGCTCTTGTTCTTTGCCAAAATCTGTTTCGACTTAGAAGGCAAATATCTCAAGAACTAAACTGTGAATCTCAATAAAAATTGCACCAATCTTTGAAGAATTTATCAGTCTTTCATTCAAAAAAGGGTTCATTCACATCGGTTCAGATTCATGGTTGCCAAAGTAAAAAATCTGCTGAGTTGTTCTGTATCACTCTTGTTCATTGCCAAAATCTCTGTTTTGACTTTGAGGACAAATATCTCAGGAACTAAGAAGGCTATCTTAATAAACGTTACATCAATCTTTCAAGAATTTATTTATCTTTCATTTAAAACAGGATTCATTCAAATCGGTTGAGATTTGCGGCTGCTACAGCAAAAACTCTGCTGGGTTGTTTTTTTGGCACACCCTGTATATTTCACCAAATTGCATCAATCCTCAGCCAATTTTCCTAATACAGAACTGTAGGGAATTGATAGGACTATAATATTCAAATGATATAGGGCGTTCCAGACGAGCTAGGGGGCTCTACCCACAAGGGGGGTCGAAGAAATTTTTTTCCTCAGAAATGGAATTTGCTTGTCGATTCTTAGACTACTCCAAAACTTACCTAACTGCTACCATTTTTAAGTCCCAACTCTGATTGATTGGTACACTAGAAAATTGATTTTGAAATTTCCGTCCTTAATTAAGCGTACAGATTTTCAGAAGGCCGTATCTCGAGCCCAGCCAGAGCCTTAAATCGGGAAATCGTTTGCAGTGGTTGCGTAACTTACTTATCCAGGCCTGTTAGTCTCTCCAACTATGAGCCCTCCAGGCCAAAGTTTCTTCACTTTTGAGGTCCGAATAGAGCAGAGGTCTGAAACTCGGTTGACGACTTACTCTTAATGTGTACAGTTTATTATTAACCGAACATTCTAGCACTACGAGATGTCGATTGATCTGCTAACTGCCATTGGATAAGCAGCGAATGAGACTGCCCAACCTGATGCCGTTGAACTCAGCACAGAGTATCGGAAGTAGAAAGAGTTATTTGAAGGCAATTCATTCACCTGAAACAGCTTTGATTTTGTCTCCTGGCACTGATTTCTGTTAGTCTACTGCATAATGAATGCGCTTGTTGGACCTTCAGTTTTTGTTTAGGGAAAAACAGAAATTTTGGATCAAAACGCCCCGTCGCCGGGCATACTCCCTCCAAAATTTTGACGAACTTTTTGGGAAGCACCCCGCACGAAAAACCACATACCCCCTCCCTCCGTATTTTCCGGTCCATGTACGACTGTTGCTGTACGTATCGGATAAAGTTTAAAATAACATCAATGAAAGTGGTGTGTCTGTGTGTACCGTAATCCGCGTAAAAGAGATTAGATTAATTACCTTATTTGAGTGTCACCCTCGTGTTTACATAAGCGAATACAAGGTTTTTTAAAGGTTGAACCCTTAGGTTTTGTCCATAAACTACAACTTTCAGAGAGGTGGTGGATTGAACGTCGGAAAACGTCGCAGGGGTGGGGGTTGGTGAAGAAAACGTCGACGTTTTTTATGTGCCTAGGAAGCTTTTGTCCTTAACTAATGTTACAAGGAAAACTGAACCCAGTTCATGTTTCCAATTGCCAAAATGGTAGTTCACTATCAAAAGCTTCTTTTTCACAGCTTCTACAGTGTCATGTCGATTTTATTGAAGAGTTTCCAATGTCGGAATCGGTGCCAAGTTTAGTCGGGTGGGGGGTGTCCGCCAAAAACGTTGTAGTTTTTTAGGTGGTTGTGCTGAAACCATCGGGAGGTGGCAGGTGGGGGGTCGAAAATTTTGAATTTCTGGACGTCGTAGTTTATCGACAGCCAAAGCGCATTTCTCAAACGATTGGCTAAACTACAGGTGAATGTGGAAAAAATGCGCGCAATTTTATGAAATGAGCCTGATGTAAAAGCTTGAATTTCAGCTTTGTAGAGAACTAATTTCAATATGTCAGCAAATAAGTTTTTTTGAGAGGTAAAACTTTATGCACCCATCTAATCAACATGCTACAGAACCTTCAACTAAACAGTACCAATACAGTATAGTACAGGGTGTCCCAAAAAATGACAACATTTCTTTTTGCTGCCATTTTCGCAAATTTTGACCAAATTGTCTGAAATTTGAAACATAAGTGCCAAAAAAGTGGGAATTTTATGTGTTAAAGTTTGGTGCGTCAGGAGTGACCCAGTCCTGAGAAATACAACAATATATAAAATTGCGAAATTTCAATTAAATGTAGAAACAGAATCAACAATGGAAACCTTTCTTTTTGCTGTATCTTCTTTAATTTATGTCGGAATTGGATGAAATTTTGAATATATGCGCAGATATTTTGTAGGTCAAAAGTTCTGGCATTAATCAGTCCATATCGCTAGTACTTGGAAACTAAAGAAGATCAGAGTTTTTACTGCAGCAAAATGAAGAACGTGCAAACTCTGAGAACTAAGGAATAAGAACACCATCCAGATGGCCTCCGTTTGAGTTAATACACTGCTGCAACCGTCTCCCATAAGCACCATAAACATTTCTTAGCATGTTTGTGGTGACAGACTGAATAACGCGTACAGGAGCTTCATTACAGCTAAGGGGCGCGAAAATCAATGTTGTCGTTGTATTGTGATCGGGACTTTTTATGTCAAGAGCTGGACTGGATTCATGCGCCAACTGTTGATCTACAAATCAACCCGTTATTGTGCGCATATCTTCAAAATTTCATCCAATTCCGACCAAAATTAAAGAAGATACAGCAAAAAGAAAAGTTTCCATTTTTGAGGCTGTTTCTACATTTAATTGAAATTTCTAAATTTTATATATTGCTGAATTTCTCAAGACTGGGTCAATCTTTATGCACCGAATTTTAACACATAAAATTACCACTTTTTTGGCACTTATGTTTCAAATTTCAGACAATTTGGTCAAAAATTGCGAAAATGGCAGCAAAAAGAAATGTTGTCATTTTTTGGGACACCCTGTACATAATATACGCACAGATTCAACGAATGCCTGGCGTTGATTAGAGACCTGCACGGGCCGGGCCTGGTCGTCCTACAGAGGATTTCAGCCGGGCCGAGCCACAAAAATTGCATTTTCATAAGGGCCGGGCCGGGCCGGGCCCGGGCCGCAAAAATTGGGTTTTCCGGACAGGCCGGGCCGGGCCGTGAAAAAGGCGGCCCGTGCAGGTCTCTAGCGTTGATACTATACTGGCTACAGTCAGGGTTGTATATTTTTCCGAAAAAACCTCGGCCTGTTTTTTTTTCAGTTTTTTTCCGGTTTTTTCCGGTTTTTTTTCCTAAATCGCGGAAAAAAACTCCAGCCCAAGTTCTGAGTATCCTAGGCTGGTTTTATGATTCCTAACGCTTTCTAGCGCCTTCCTCAGTCTTGTTAGACCAGAAATACACGTGTTACATTGATATAAATCACGAAACAGGCATGAAACAGTGCCTGACAGGTTCCATAAATAACGCTATATGCAAATTTTCTTACAGCACTTTGCATTTTTGTTTTTTCATGGCAAATTTGGTCTTTTTTGTTGTTTTTCTAACAGTTTTTGAGTCAGTATGGCCTATTATACATAGCAAAAGTCCATTTTTTATACGAAAAATGACGTAAATTAGCTATTTTTAGCTTGAGTTTTTTCCGCGATTTATGTTTTTTTCCGACCCTTAGGAAAAAAAACGGTTGTTTTCGGAAAAAAAAACAGTTTTTTTCCGGTGTTTTTTTCCCACCTCACATCCCTGGCTACAGTACACTCGAGTCATGTTACTTGTACCGTATTATGCCAATTACATAGCGGTGACTTTGACTCAGAGAACTACTATCATCGGCACGACTAGAACCAAACCAAAGATGGACAAAACTGTCAACTATGCAATAATAAAGGCCTGTCCTTTTAATTAATAGAGCTTTTGTTTCGTTCACTTCCAGCCCATTTTCGTTATCGACTGCATGGCAAACTCGTAGCCGAAGAAACAGGCCGCATTGGCAGGAAACGCTCTAGAGAGCGAAAAATCCTTCCAGCCAGCAGTTCTTTCGCCACGTCTCTTATTCCATTTGGGCACTTGCCTTCCGGAGCGATCTGCAGTCTAGACTTGACAACATCCGGCCGAACGGCCTCTACTGTGGCCAGGTACTGAGAAAGTACCTAATATCAGGTACATACAGGTATTCCAAAAATACCCAATCAGGTACAGCTATTTTTGGAACCCTATTTAGGGTTTCAGTAACCCAATTAGGGTTTCAAAAAATCCCCCCAGAATCCGGCTGCGGGGGGATTTTCTCCGAAAATCGGTCCTGGGGGGAAATCCCCCATTCCCCCAACTACATGTACAATTGTATGTATGGTACCCACCCTCCACCCCTGGATACGCCACTGCATGTAGTTAATTTGTGACAGGTGTTGCACTATACAGTATGGCTCCGTCTTCTTTGCCAGGGTTTCAACCAAGCTTCGCGTATCTACTACGTATTTGTTTGGTAATTGCACAACAAGTCCCATAAACTGTTTAAAAAGCTACCTTATTTGGGGGGCATACGTTTGGGGCGCCAGTCTGGCGTAGCCAGCATTTTCTAGACGGACTTCTCTTACATATCAGCAGTGGAAGCGCCGAATTCGGTTTCCAAAGGCTTTTCAAGCAAATTTTAGGCTAAATTAGATATATTCTTGGCCATATCATAATACCTTGAAAACATCGAAAAAGCATATTTCATTTCTAGCCAGAAAATTTAAAAAGCTTTATTACAACGCACATGAACACCGGACAGACCAGTAAAGAACCCATAAAGGGCCACATGCGAGGCAATCACCGGGGTCGAACCCCTACTATGTGTCTAACGCTGGGTTCATGGCAGGCAGAGTTGCTACCAATGCACCACAGACGCAGACGTCTAGAAAATTACTGTATTTCCTTAAAACCTGATCATAATTACTATCCGGCATCCGGCATTCTGAAAAACTATCCGGTATCCGATATTTTCTTTCCTATTGCATCTCTACTCGACACAGCCGTGTTATTTTTAGTGGGCTTGGGCCTAAGCATAAAACCTAGGTTTGAAGTCAGGAGCAGACATGGGCAAAGGGGGGAGTTGAGGGGGGTTGGCCCCCCATCAGGCTCTGATCTACCCCCAATCAGCCGGCCGCTACCCCCCATCAGGAGTTTTTGGGAACAATTTTGTATAGAAAATTATGATAAAAAATATGCCTGGAATAGGCGTTAATGAACTCAGAATAGCTAATTTTAACTTATTTTAATGAAAAGTAACCTCAGCACCCCCTCAGTCCCCCATCATGCGCTCCTACCCCCCTCAGGAATTGAAAATAGGAATCAGCCGAAATGCTAGCCCATGTCTGGCGGTACGTACGTACGTAGGTGTGCAATTTGGGAGATAGAGCGTTCGCAGACAAGGAAGCCTACGTAGTATAGGTGTCAGTTTCAGACAGACCGATGCACGCAAGAAGGAGGGTGCTAACGATTTTCTAATAAAACAAATCCGTAAGCCACTCACCGACTGAGCCGCAATTTCATCTCCGTTTCTCTGCGTCGCATCCTGTCTGTCCTGCCCGGCTGCTGGCTTAGTTAGTTAATCTAATGGCCAACTACAGTCAACAACTGCCGCGTCTCTGTCAGTCTGCGCAATTCTCCTATTTTCGCTTTCTGGTCAACGGTCTGTTGACGGCGCTTCTGGTTCTGTTCGGAACGGCCGGGGCCGTCTACTGCTGTCGATTTCTGACCAGACAACGAACCCGATTCTCCAAAACGCTGCTCGCCCTCTGTTTGTGGGACATCGGGGTTCTGGTCTCAGCCCTCGGTTTCTATGGACTGGTCAGTCTGGTCAATGGACACAAGGCTTGGAACGGTCCTTTTGTTTATTTCTATCTGGTAGGTTGCTTGGTGGTTGTGTGAATTTTTTGAACGCCTAAAAGATTTGCTTTTTCTTCAGAATTAAAATTATTTCTAAATCGTCTGATGTACAACGCACTACTACAGGTACTGACAACTTAGTTTTAGTTGTAGCTTTTAGTGGGCATTTTAGCTACGGTATTTTTCACCGGCATCTCTCTCTAGGTACCGAGAAACTTCTAATAAAAACGCAGGCTCCATTAGTAGCGAAAATAGAAACAGGACCACTATATACAGGGTGTCTCAAAAAAAATGATCACATTTCGTTTTACTGCCATTTCCGTAAATTTTGACCAAATAGGCTGAAATTTGAACCATAGGTGCCAAAAGTCGGGCAATTTTATGTGTTAAAGTTTGGTGCACTGGGCTTGACTCAATCCCGAGAAATTTCAAAAAAAGTGAAATTTGGTAATTTCAATTGTGAAAGTCGGTCACCGAAAAATGGAAACATTTCCTTTTCCTGTATCTTTTCTAATTTTTGACGGAATTGGATGAAATTTGGAGTGTAAACGCAGAAGTTCAGGGTAATTCGTGTGTAAAAAGTTGACGCATGAACTCCAACGCTATCGTTAGAGCTTAGGCGATAATGTAATGTAACGTTTTTTCGGTGACCAGCTTTTGGTATTGAAATTACCAAATTTCACTTTTTTGAAATTTCTCGAGAATTGGTCAAGCCTAGTGCACCAAATTTTAACACATAAAATTGCCCGAGTTTGGGCACATATGGTCCAAATTTCAGCCTATTTGGTCAAAATTTGCGGAAATCGCAGTGAAAAGAAATGTGATCATTTTTTCGGTGACCGGCTTTCACTATTGATTTAACAAATTTCACTTTTTTTGAAATTTCTCGGGAATGAGTCAAGCCTAGTGCACCAAACTTTAACACATAAAATTGCCCGAATTTGGGCACCTATGGTCCAAATTTCAGCCTATTTGGTCAAAATTTGCGGAAATGGCAGTAAAAAGAAATGTGATCATTTTTTTTGAGACACCCTGTACTAATATAATTAGGCCATTACGGACAGCCCGAAAATATAAACGCGCACACTCTAATGGTATCGCCGTTATGATAATTGCGCTCCCACGCGCACTACTGTCAACGCTTTGTACGTGTGTTTTCAATGTCCCTAGTGACAATTTTCTTTGATTAAGCTTGCTTTGATTAGTCAGACTAAAACTCATATAAAGGTTACTTCAATTCTATTTAAAGACAAAAATACCCTGTATTTTGAGAAAGATGAGCATACTTGAGATGGCCAATGTAGCATTGAAATAATAAACGCGCACGCTTAACTCGCGTCATGGCCACAGATAGTTTACGCTATCCCGTGTGTCACGGCGGCCCCGGCATCCGTGACAGCGGTTGTATGTGTGTTCGAAACCGGTCGAAGCGACTGGAAGTAGTCGACGTAAAGCCCAACCCAGACCGCCGAAAGCCGGTGATGGCCAGTAGGTAAATGGGAACCGAACCGGCGCTGCCGTTGCACCCAATGGCAGCAAAGGGGAGGGTTGTTTGTAGACAGGGCTACCCCATTGAAGGGCTCTGAAAAGAGTGAGGGGTGTCCTGAGCTGTCCGAAAGGACAGTGGAACTCATAAGCAAACAAACGCTCCAACAATAGCGCCCCCAAAAGCAATCAGGAAAAAATAATAGTGCAGCGCTCGCTATGAATAAAAGTTTTACGGTGTATACAGTACATACTATGCCGTGCGGCAGACAAAACGTTTGAATAATGAATGCCACACAAACAATCGTTTGAGATTTTTTGTGACTTATAAAAATATTCGACACTTTTGCTCTTTAGATACCTTTAAAGCAGTGCTATTTGAGCCCCCGATTAGCTCTTTGTTATGATTTTTGTCTCTGAGATTGTGTTTTGTTAAGATACTGATTTTTGATTTGGGTAAAATCCGGACGAGATCCAACCACCTGCCCAATCAGCGGCTGACCTCTACTGTACATTTACATTGTACGGTATGAAGCTGGACGGTTGCCAAGAAGTGCCTAACTGCGGGGGCACACCCAGTAATTATTGTCCTATTACAGTTTATTGGTCCAACGTTAGGTTAGGTCAGGACTTGCGTTATTGTGACATTATTCAAATTGTTTCGGATTATATCTCCACACTATGACGTACATAGTGGGGCAGATCGAAATCCTTTTTATTAACGGTGATTGATTAGCATACATACAGTAGGTATAATTAACGCCATTTTGTATAAGAGTGGTACAATGGCTTGATTCTCATTCTGAGCATGAAAACGACAACAGCGCCGCCTACTGGTGGATTTAGCAAACAAAACGATAAAATACAGTGTTGGCCAAAAAAGACCGCCTGGCCATTTTTCAAGTTTCCCGAATATTTTCAAATGGCCGCCATTCCGTCAATTTTCAACCGAATGAAAATAGTTTTGGCACGACTATTATTGTTTGTTAAGAGTTTGTTTTGGCCAAATCCTAGCCTACTAGCCTTCTATAGCCTCGAGCTATGCCCTTCCGAAATCAACGGACCCGAATTTTCACACCTCAATTTTGAACATAAATATCTCACGATCCCTTCATCGGATCTTTCCCAAATTTTGCAGGTTAACCAACCTTCACATTGACTTAATAACCTGAAGAGCTCAGCTTTCTAACAGTACCGGTTAAAATCGGGCGATATTTTTACTTTCAATATACGTGAAATTAGCATTCTCAAAAATGTGAATGTTATCCCTTGCAGAGAAAACAGGGTTATAGGAACTAGTATGGTCGTGGATTACAATCGCCTCAACTAAGGCAACACAATGAACACCTAAATTAGGGAATACAACCGTGCTTTACGTTTGGAGGGCACCGCACCACCCTCATTTTTGAGAATGGTAATTTGTCACCTTTACTGAAAGTAAAAATCCATCGGATTTTAACCGGTTGTGTTAGAAAGCTGAGCTGTTCAGGTTCTTAAGTCCGTAGAAAGATTTGCTAAACTGCAAAATTTGGGAAAGAATAATTGAAGGGATCGTGAGATATTTACGTTCAAAGTTGACGTCTGAAAATTCGGGTCCGTTGATTTCGGAAGGGTATAACTCGAGGCTATAGAAGGCTAGCCGGCTAGGACTTGACCAAAACAAACTCTTAACAAATAATAATTACCGGGCCAAAAATCTTTTCATTCAGCTGATAATTGACAGAATGGCGGCCATTTGAAGTTATTCAGAAAACTCGAAAAAGGTCAGGCCAGTAGTGTGGGTTTGTATATTCAAATATACATATACAAATTTGTACAGGGTGTGCCCAAAAAAACAACCCAGCAGATTTTTCGCTGTAGCAACCGCAAATCTCAACCGATTTGAATGAATCCTTTTTCAAATGAAAGATAAATAAATTCTTGAAAGATTGGTGTACCGTTTATTAAGATAGCCTGCTTTAGTTCCTGAGATATTTGCTCTCAAAATCAAAACTGTGATTTTGGCAGTGAACAAGAGGGATTTTTTTATTATTCTGCACTTCGTAATAAACCGGATTCCTGCTACTGCTAAGGGCTCTTGGAGGCTTTACAGGTGACACAGAAACTCGGTTTACTTCAACACTAAAGTATCATTTGCCCCAGCAGTAGGAATCTGCTTTATTATGAAATGCAACGGAATCGCTCTTGTTCTTTGCCAAAATCTGTTTCGGCTTAGAAGGCAAATATCTCAAGAACTAAACTGTGAATCTCAATAAAAATTGCGCCAATCTTTGAAGAATTTATTAGTCTTTCATTCAAAAAAGGGTTCATTCAAATCGGTTCAGATTCATGGTTGCAAAAGTAAAAAATCTGCTGGGTTGTTCTTTATCACTCTTGCTTATTGCCAAAATCTCTGTTTTGACTTTGAGGACAAATATCTCAGGAACTAAGCAGGCTATCTTAATAAACGGTACACCAATCTTTCAAGAATTTATTTATGTTTCATTTAATAAAGGATTCATTCAAATCGGTTGAGATTTGCGTACTGTTATTTTACTATAGTATAGTAAAACAAAAATTAGTAATACTAGTGGTATTTTACTAGTAGTAAAATAATAGTAAAAAGTAAAATTAAGAGCCAATAGTAAAGTAAAAATTAAATTAAATTAACAAAGACCGTCAATAGTAAAATGAAAATTTTACTACTATTTTACTAGTTTTTGGTTAATTCCAGCCAAATTCTTGATCAATTTTGCAATAAAAGATGTGTGGGCGCATTTTTGTCAGTCGAATTTCACACATTTTTATGTCTACAGCTCTGGAGAATTTCGTATCATGATCAAATTTAGCAAATATTTGGACCAACATCAATTATTCACAATATCTTTACATCATTGATTCAAAATTCCACGTTATGACTAGTAAAATCGTAGTACATGTAAAATAGTAGTAAAATTAGTAGAATTATTAGTAAAACAAAAATTAGTAAAATCGTAGCTGCCTGGTAGTAAAACAAAAATTAAAATTAAATTGACAGGCTGAATTTGTAGTAAATTTAGTAAATAGTAAAATAAAAATCCACTAGTAAAATAACAGTAGATTTGCGGTTGCTACAGCAAAAACTCTGCTGGGTTGTTTTTTTTTGGCACACCCTGTATATACAAATGTTTTGGATATACATATACCGGAGAGTGCTGCATAGGGTACCCCTCCAGATAGCGTACCCGGGGTACACTAACTGGCACTTAGTGCCGGATTGTGTACCCAGGGTACACTATTTGGTGACAGGTTTTATGTAATGGGTGTCCAAAATTTCCAACATTACGGTAGGTTTAAAGCAGGTCTACGTATATTTTTGCGAAGTTTCAATCGTTTTTACTGATACAAACCTCACAAGAATGGAAACTTTGCCCAACCACTCTCATTTTCATGGCAGAAACAGTAATCTCGATTGGAAAATTGCATTTTTGCTCAGAAATCGCGAAAACAAGCAGTTTAACATGATTTGGCTAAGTGCCAGTTAGTGTACCGGGTACACTATCTGGATCTAATTTTTGTTGCGGGAAATGCTAAGTGCTGGTTAGTGTACCCGGGTACCCAATGCAGCACTCTCCGGTACATATACAAACGGACTGCTGATGCAATATTCAATATACATATACAAACAGACTTGATATACAAACGGTTTGTATATTTTCATTTGTATATTTTCGCAGTAAGTAGTTTAGCACATTTTGGCCACTTTCGTACGGTAATTGAGACATTTTTACAGTTTCTTCTGGTGTTTTTGTATTTTGAGCCTATGTCTTCAACTTTTCCAGAAGAATTTGTTAAATTTGCGGTTTAGCCTCGTCTGCATTAAGACCAAATATTATTCATCTTCGTTTTAGAAGTATTTCGCAATGAGTTTTGCTGTTTGAAACGAAAAAATGGAATAGTAGGCACGCTCAACGACGAAATTGATAAAATCGAATCCCGCACGTTTCCCTTTTCGTTTCATCCCAGTTTTAAACGTGTTATTACTTTTAAACGTATAAACGCCTTCATCCATTCTCCCTATGATGCGTAATAACGATTTCAGGGGCTATTTCTACTTAAAACTATACCTATGTACGAGCCTAGTAGGCCTGAATCGAAGACTAAAGCCAGAACCTAAGCCTTAACATACCTGTTAACCTAAAACTAAGGGGTGTACCTAAAGCGTAAGTTTGAATTTGTTGCTAGTATTTGTATTACTTAAAGATTTTCGACCACCGGTGACTTACCCACACCGCTCAAACAATTTCATGATATTACAGATCCTAAAAGCCTGAGTTTTAGCAACAACTTATTTTAGCTGGTAAAAATCTTAGACTGAGGGCAGTATCACTTAATAGAGTTCGCACCGGTTGGGTGAACTGCCTGAAATCGGAATACACTCATGCAATTTGAGAATATTTCATGTTGGCTAGCCCTACAACGCCCTACCATATGACAATGACACCCGTCATGGTACCCCTAACCCACCTGGTTTGTCGAAATCATGCTTTCCAGCAGAAAATTTATAATATTCTTAATATACAAATATACAAAAAATATGCAATATTGAAATTTTGTTTGTATATGTATATATACATATACATATACAAAATAATGTGCATTTGTATATATACATATACATATACAAACGAAGTAGGCATATTATGTGCCCACGTTACAGGCCAGGCGGTCTTTTTTATGGCCAATACTGTATATAACAATTTCAGATCTTTTATCCAGCCTGTAATTGGACCATGACCGGGAGCAAGTGGATGGTTCTGGTGATTGCGTTCGATCGCTATCAAGCAGTTCATTCGCCGTTCAAACAGCGCATCCGCGAATCAAAGTCGCTCGGCCTAAGATTGACAGCTATCGCCATGGGCTCGTTGGTCTCGGTACTGCCCACCTTCTTCGAACTGACCGTAGTCCAGTGTCGACAAGCCGTCAACGACGCGCTGAAGCCAGAGATCGCTTTGTCCTCGTTGCGTCGCAATCAGACCTACCATTTGGTCTACCGAGTCATTCTCAGCTCAGCCTTCCAAGCCGTCCTGCCGTTCATAGCTGTTTTTGTGCTCACCGTCAGAACCATGATGGCACCACAACCGGCGCTCGCATCCGTGCAGTTGCCGCTAAAGGTACGCAAACGCCGCAGCAACCTAAGCTGCGCAGTTTAGAAAAACGCGCTAGAATGCGGCGTGCAGTATTGGATGGCGCTTCACGCTACGGGGCGCCGATTCTATATTAGCAACACTAGGTACGCGCCTAGTGGCGCGCCCAGCACATTTGAAAGCGAGTGTATGAAGGTTTTGAAAGATTTGAAACGAGTGTATGAAGGACCAGTTTTTTCGAAAAATCAGCATATTTTTTGCTATTTTTGATCGCAAAACACCAACTTTTGGCAACTTCTCTATTATATTTCTATTAAATTGGTAAATTACTCGATTTTTGGAGTAAGTTTTCAGTTTTTCAAGGAAACCAAAAAACTAAAGAAAAGCGTTCTACAATAGTAATAGATTCGGTTTTGCACAATATACCTTGTTAGTCAAATTTTTGCAGTAGGCCAATTATTTATCATGTTCATTTTTGTATATTTTATTGACTGTCGAAAGTGACCACACCACTTTTTGACTGAAATTTTAGTTATGTATTATGGTTTATGGTTATTCTCTTCTACCGTATTGTGCTGTTTATAGTACCCCTGTTTATAGTACTCCAGCTAACGATATCAATTTTATTTTCTCAAAACCTAAGTGGGTACAATACCTACTGTAGCGTTCTGCCTATTCCAAGAGTTTCTCGCTTATTGCAGCATACTGCACGGTATTATGCAGTTGAGTCGAGTCGAGTCGAGTCATACACTACCGAAAACATACATGTAACAGGTCATCCGCCGAAGGGGGGAGGGGGTTGGGGGGTCTGAGCCAAAATTTTGGGAGGGGGGTCGGCCACTAAAAGCTCAAAAATCGTAAAAATCGCACTTTTCTGGCTATAAATCGCCAAAAATTGCTAATTTGGTCTGAAATACAGCTAAAAAGTGCTGTTTTGTAGGCGATTTTGGCAAATTTTGTGTCTGAAATTGTAAAAAAATTGAAAAAATTTGCTCAAAAATTTACTTGCCAGAAAAATCGGGGGGGGGGGGGGGGGTCGGCGTAAACGTCTGGGGGGTCCCATCCGGGGAGTCTGGCCTAAGTCGGGTGGGGGGTAGACCCCAGACCCCCCTGTTACATGTAAGACCGAAAATGCTACTGTATACGGTATTTTAATATTGGTCCCATCCCTACTTATGTAGAAGAGGTGTGGTCGAACGAAAATTTCGACGCATTAGCTAACCTTAACTTAACAGGATGACATTAGCAGAGCAGGGAGCAGAGCGAGTTTGGCTCCGTCAGAAAAGGGCAAACTGATCAACCGATCTCCTCGGGTCTCAATCTACCTGGCCGATGTGGTAACCTCCGATCAAGTATGCAAATAAATGCCACCAAACTGCATACGTACAGGTAGACTGGCCGGATTTTAGTCACGAACTTCGGCCACAGTCAGTGTAGACAGCAGTAGCAGCAGGGCGACCAGACTGCTGAGCATGGTGATCGTAAAGTTCCTCATCTCCTACTCCATGCCCATGATCATGAACATAATAGAGTTCATCGATCACCAACTGGCCAACAGTTCCGTTGTCTACGGTTACTTGGTGGAAGTCAGCAATCTGCTTGTGGTGGTGCACAGGTACAGTATGTTATGACTAACATTGACTACTAGTAAACGTGTACTAGGGGTTACCCCCTCAGCCCTGCCCTCCTGTCTGACCCTCCACCCGAACATACTGTTGTTTGTTTGTTGGTATTGTATTTTGAGAATGCGTATGTGTATGCTGCGGGGTAAATTTAAACGTTCATCTATAAGTGAAATTGAGAAAATGTAAGCCCAATGACTTCAAATCGAGACTACATGTAGTATCGGTCAAAACAATTAAAATTATGGCCACTTCACTGATTTCTGCACTTTAAAAATTACGTAATGAAATCACAACCCCCTCCCCCACCGTAACGATAGGCGAACCCCCTCCCCCTCATGTCACTGCTTCAAAAAGCTATTATTTGGCCGCGTTTAAAATTGCAATCTTTTAGCCGGATTCTGACAAAACGACCGAAAACGTATTTCCAGGCGTTTTAGAGGTATGTTAAAAAAACAGTCTCTCACCTGGCAGGCAATCCCACCCTCTCACCCTCCTCACCGCGGAGCGATACCCCATATACGGCTGAGTTATGACCAATTTCCAGTGCCACAAACTGGTTGCTCTACTGTCACTGGCGCAAGAACGAGAGTCACTTGGCCAGCGGACGACCGCGTCTGGCCACCAGTGTGCTGTTGAGCCGAAATGCTAGAAGCCCGGAGTTCAGTTCAGAGCAGAAACGCAGACTGGGCGAGCTCTGGTGTCACACCTCTCCTCAGATTGGGGTGGCTGTAATGAAGAGCATCTATGATCAGAAAGCTCATCTCAGATGGATCGTTGACGCCAGAACAGGTTAGATAGTATTTTTGTGTAGCAAAGCGTACAAACTCTTTCAGCAAAGTTGGTCGGTTCAAGTTCTGAACAATTTCAGTCAATCTACAGTCATCCATCGGCCGAAGTAGACAGGCCGCGGGTGATGAGGCCAAATTGGGGGTAGTGTAAAAATGGAACTGAAATGGTTTTGAAGGGTGCCATCCCGCGAACCAATGCCCCTCTTACATGCAGTAGTCCGACGGCACTGGCACTTTATCACGCCGCTTTACTGCGCCACTTAGATTTTGCGGACTGGCAATGGTAGGGCGGCGGTGTCAGTGCCATCGACTGACAGTTTGTATAAGTCCGCCTTATAACCTTTTGCAAAAGACCAGGTGTTTAACGGGTCAGAAACTTTCTGGCTTTCCTACTGATATGCTCACGGCCTCAGTGCTTTCCGATAGGTTGTTTTCACAGATTGTCTTGGTTTAGTGCGGTAAACTGATATGTATACTGAAAGTTATTTTTTAACCATTTCAACTGCAAGGCGTTCCCTGAACATCTAAACATTAACAATTCTTGAGTTTGCCACTGGTTGAAACCGCGTTTCCCAGTGGGGTCCGTGAAACAGCTTTCCGATAGACTGGCCAACTAGGCCATAAGGCGTTGGTATATTGCAAAGGGTTAAGGATTAAAAAGGTTGCTTTCAGAAGCCGGCGTTAGTTCGTCCTGCGACCAATTAGAACCGGCGACAAATAGGGAACAGTTGCGCTCGCTGAAACTGCACTGCATGGGGGGCGTGGTCTACAACTTCATCAACGACACGGTGCGGCAGCTGACCAATGAGCAGACGCGCAACAGCCATCACCTGATCTGTCAGAAAATCAGACGTGTCGGTTACGGTCACTTCGTGCGTCAGGTCAACCTGCGCAACTCTGACTGGCAGCTGATCAAGCAGACACTGCTGGAGGGCATTGCGCAGAGCAACACTGACAGTGCAGACCTGGAGCTGGCCGACCAGTTCGTCACCTTCCTAATACGCGAGTTGAAGGCTGGCTTCTTGGCTAAGGCCCTCATAGAAAATAGATTGTGATCTCAGCTCATTGTTGCTGTTGTTGTACGTACGTTAGTGCAGCAATTTGCTCAGAAAAATGTACACTGTAAATCACAAGTCAGCAGATTCTGGGGCACATTCAGGGTCTGCTGTGGACCCACCAACTATGCTCTGACCAAACCAACCCCAGCATACAAACGCCAACTACTGTAGGGGCGCTTGGGGGTTACCTCTGAGCTAAAAAGGCCAAACCCCTCCCCACACCCCACTACGAGACAGGTTAAAGGATCCCAGACCCAAAAATACAATTATAGTAGTGGCTGCAGTACTAACAAACTGACTCAGAAATCACTAATTTTTTAGTTAAAATTCGCTTGAAAAGCCTTTGGAAGTTGAATTTGCCGTTTCCACTGCTGGTGTTTTAAGAGAAATCCGTGTTTTTGGAAGCCCTATTATAGATTTTTGCTTGTTTTTACGTAGCTCTAAAACGCTATTTGGCAGCTTTTAAGCTATTTTATAGCGATTTTTAGCCTCGTTACTGAGAAAAACGTGCTAAAATGCATTTCCAGGCGTTTTGAAGCATTCTGAATTTTTGAACCACCTCTGGGACCCTCTGAAACTCCTCCTCGACCCCCCCCTATCTGACAGGAAAATCCCCTCCCCACGCAGGTACTGTTGTTTGGTATTGGGTTTTCCGTTTGTGTATGTGTATGTGTATCTTCAAATATTCACATTTATCTTCAAATGTGTATGGTAATTTGTGTATTCACAAACAACAGTACACGCAGGCCCGCACTTGTTAGAAGACGGGACAGCACGAGACAATTTTTTCACATCCATTTAGATTTTCTGGGACAATTTTTACAATTTCTGAGACGAAAATTGCCTGCAAAGCACCTAATTTCAATCTGAAATTGTAAAAAAGGCAAAAATAGTTAGAACAATTATTGCTTCTTAGAAATAAATCGGAAGCTGGAATATTGACTCGAGCATTCTGATTTGAGGTCTCGCTTCGCTGACCTGAGCCAGGTTGAGAGACAAGCCTCCCCCCCAATTCAATAAATGCCCTAGCCCTGCTACAGTACATGAACGGTATCTCTACAGACAACAGCATACTATTAACAGTTGTTGATTGAAGACTGCGTTAACTACAAACAAGGGGTTCCAAAGATGATAACCTTTCTTTTTGTTTCCATCTCTGCTAATTTTGACCAAATTGGCTAAATTAGAAACATACTGTACGTAGGTGCCAAGATAGTGGAGGTTTTGTGTAATAATCATCGATCAGGATTAACACAATCCTGATAAATTCGCGCATTTGTGACGTTTGTTTGCCTGAAATTTGCAGAAAATCTTCAAAACGATGCGCTATTTTGTTTGCTAAAATTCAGGCGTTGAGAATGACATGGTCTTGTTGAGAAAATACGGATTATGGAAACGATCTGTCTTTCCGTTCTGCTCATATAAACAAGCAGATGTTTAGGAATTGCTCTTTTTTCTCAAGACTGTGTCATCTCAATGTATGAAATTTTAACACAACATATCCGACAGCGTCAGACATGGGCAAAGGGGGGGGGGTGAGGGGGTTGGACCCCCTCAGCCGGCCGCTACCCCCCTCAGGAATTTTTGGGAAGAATTTTGCATAGAAAATTATGATAAAAATATGCCTGGATTAAGTGTAAATGAGAATAAAATCGGACTTTTTGGCTTACCACCCCCTCAGCCCCCCTCAAGCGCTCCTACCCCCCTCAGCGCCCCTCCGGATTTGATATTTCTACCCCCCTCAGCCGAAATGCTAGCCCATGTCTGGACAGCGTTGAAGAGTTTCTGCAAATTTCAGGCAAACAAACTTCAAGTGAATTTATCAGCATTGTGTCAATCCTGATCGATGATTATTACACAAAATCTCTCCTATTTTGGCACCTACGTTTCAAATGTATAAAAAAATTGTGGAAATCGCAGCAATTAAGAAATGGTCTCATTTTTGGGCATCCTATATTAACAGCTGTTCATCCAAAACTACAAGGGGCGGGCTTCTAGTGATACACAGTAGCATAGATTCTCAACCAGAATCAGCTTCCAGTCAATGAGACTTGCTTGAAGCGGGATATCAATTGGAGACTACACGGAGGTTGGGAGATTACTGACAGGCAGTGGTTGTACAATGGCACTGTACGTGCGCATCGAAGGAGCAACAACGAAGCTTTCACCGTTGCTTGTAACTGCAGTTGAGACTTTGATGGGCGTTGTCTTGCTCAGACACGGCTGAGTGGTCGGACGATGAGCACTAAAGAAAAAAGGATATTTTCTGCCACCACCTGAGCAATACATACTTGTCGATGGCTCGCGAAGATACTCTCTGCACGAATCGGACGCTCCTGGACAGAGCTTGACGCAGAGAAAACGTATCCTGATTGTTGAGTTTGGCGCAGACACTGCCCAGGTACAGTCCCAGAAGTAGACACAGAGCCCCTGCGAACAAGGCCGAGATGACACTGTAAGAGTAAAAGTGCTTGAGTGAGAGTAAAAGTCTTGTCGCAACTGACAGGGTGGGGTTGGAGTGTAGAATAACTGCAATCGCTATGGGTACGATGAACAGTCCCACCAATCCAGTTGCTACTAGTATGCCAGCTGCGATGGACAAGTGACGTCTGAAAATTGATTTCACTTACTGCACTCTTAAGAGTCCTTGCCA